>JAODAL010062310.1:0-19825 GCA_025379985.1 Phyllomedusa bahiana | reverse complement strand
ACCTTTTTAAAGCTTTAATAGTAGTAGTAGTACCTTTAGTCAAGTTTGCTTTCTTACCCGTAACCGCATGTGTAGCTGAATATTTCTTATGTTGTTTGACCATATATGGCTAACATCTGAAATTTCATATTTACATGTAAGTTTCAAACTTGTTATAGGTAACTGAATATGCTGTAATGTTCCTTTTCAGTGTAATATGGAAATAAAAACGACTTTTCCCCAAAAAAAAACTATATGTGCTAAATTCTCTGGAAATCTCCCATGTAATGAACACTCAGGTTATACACTCAGCAGTCCCATCTGTGGAAAGCCAGATGCTGGGTACTGTAGCCCCCTCGGACAAATACCTGGGTGGTGTATGATGAAAAATGTGACAATCCTTGTAGACTTAGCACACCCACTGGTGTTGTAACACTCTGCCTTTTGGGACTTACCTCCTGTAGTTTATTGGGTTTGTGGATACAAGGTCCTGGAGTTACCTGTGGTTGTTAGTGGATCATGCACATTGGCACAGTTGACTCCAGTTACATTTATCATACTTGCTGATTGTGTAGACCCACTCAAGTTTCCTAGACATGTTGCATAACAGAGCTGCAGAAAACAAACTAAGATAGTAGGCCACATCTGGTCCAGATGAATGTAAGCAACAAAATAGTACCCTATTGTCATGCAAATGTGAAAAATAGAGACAGTTAGTGAAAAGACACCTTTTTTCCCTCCTTAATCCAGTAAATTGGTTTAGAGGGTTAAATGCAGGGGCGTAACTACCGGGGTAGCAGACGTAGCAGTTGCCCCGAAGCCCGTGCGCTTAGGGGGGCCCGCGCCCCAGGGCAGCTGCTACCGCGTCTGTTACCCCGGTAATGCCGCTCTTGGGCCTGCCGGCAGTGAACATACTAGTTAACTGCGGCGGGTGCAGAGCTGCAGGGCCCGGCGCACAGTGCCTCTGAACGCCCGGGCCCTCCGGCCCGAGCGTTCAAATGTTTGGGGTACCCGGAGGTAGCAGAACGGAGCACCGCTTGCTCCGCTCTGCTACTTCCCCCGCCGGCTCTGATCACGTGGGGGCGCGCGGTGACGTCACATCACTGCGCCGCCCGCGCTGAGCAGAGAGGCTGCGGCACGGCGCATCGGGGGAGCTTGGACCAAGGTAAGTAAACTATTTCTTATTTTACCTGCCCCTAAGCCTGCTGTATACCCCCTAAGCCTGCTGTATACCCACTAAGCCTGCTGTATACCCCCTAAGCCTGCCTATATACCCCCTAAGCCTGCTGTATACCCCCTAAGCCTGCCTATATACCCCCTAAGCCTGCTGTATACCCCCTAAGCCTGCCTGTATACCCCTAAGCCTGCCTAAAAACGCCCAAGCCTGCCTATAACGCCCAAGCCCGCCTTATATACGCCCAAGCCTTTCCTATATATTGCCCAGCTTGCCTTTTAAACCCCCAAGCCTTGCCCCATATAGCCCCTTAAAGGCTGCCTATGTAGCTCTAAGTCTGCCTGCCTGAATAGCCCTATAGCTACCATGAAGCCTGTCTGCCTATATAGCCCCTATAGCCCCCTAAAGCTTGCCCACCTATATAGCCCCGAAGCCTGCCCCGTCTACTTATATGGGGCCCCCTTTTGCTACCTAAAACCCTACCCATATGGCCCCTAGAACCCACCTAACCCCTGTCTACTCGTATGGCTTTCCCCATAGCTACCCAAAACTGCCTTGCCATATGGGCACTCTATTGGCTACCTAAATAAGCCTATTTGGGGCCCCATAATCCTATCTAAACCCTGCCTGCCTAAATGAAACCCATATAGCCAGGGGGCAAAGGGGCTGGAAAAGTCAGGATTTAAGATATGGTGTCTAAAATCTGCAGGGACAAGTGGGTCGGGAGATGTCATCATGATGGGGGTCGGACCAGATGCAGAACAAAGGGGAAAGTCAACGACTGGTCAGAGAAACGTCACCTGTGGGGTCACAAAATGTAACTACACTGTAATCACTTTTATGTCTACAGAGCCTGTGTACACTGGTTTTCTACCACTATATGGTCACTGTATGGGGGTTATATACAGTCTGCAGTGCCTGTGTACACTAGTATATACCACTATATGGTCACAATATTGCGGTATGATTGGTCGTTGTGTACTGATCAGTAATAGTGTAGGGTATTATTAGTCATATGTGGGGAAATTTGTGGAAAAGCCCTGGTGGATATCAAGTCCAATGTGTGGGTTTATGGTAATTTTGGGTTTTTGGTATAGGGGGGCTTTTTTTGGGTAAAGTTGATGGTGAAATGTTTTGTGAGGTATTTGCCCCTTGTTTTATTACATTTCTAACGCATGTCTGGTAAATGTTGTGGTGGGAGGTGGCGAAGGGGGGGGTAGGTACCCCATCCAAAAGTTTTTTTTTTGGGCCCCGGTTCTTTTTACGCCCCTGTTTAAAAGGGGATACTTATGGGAATAGTACAAGGTGTGTTGCAAGTTTTTTTTTTTTTTTAAAGTATTTTTTATTACATAGAAGCATATCAAATCATTACAGTATACAAACCATTGACCATCTTAATTTGCCCCTGTCTGAGAAATTTAAAACACTTAAAATTTACGTTAGGGAGTAAAGGAAAAGCAAAACATGGCAATAAACAAAAAAAAATGTCAACAAATCGTACCCTCTGGTTTTTGTAATTTTTCCCCTCGAACAAACCCTCCGCCCAACTGAAACAGTGTTCCTAACTAGTACTCTCGATTCTAACATCTATTCCAGTTTTCCAATGTCCCCCTGAGTTGTTTTTTAAGAAAAATTTGTATATTTAAAGGTTCTTCATCCCTTTACTCGGCATCACCAAAGGTACCAAAAAAATTTAAGGTTTTCCATTTTTTAACGAATTTAGAAACCTATCCTTGTCCCGTTCCGCTTCTATTTTTTATGAAAAAACATTTCTTAAGACGTCTACCATTTTGACACCCCGGGTCAAAGGTTTAAACCCGTGTTTAGAATAAAAAGCTTTACTGAAACAGCTTTTCATGCCCCCCTTTATCTGCCATTAGGACCTCTTTCGAATCCTCACTCCGAGACTCTTTGACTATATAATGGAATAGGAGACACTGGGGTGTCATTGGAATATCAATATTCCAAAAGTCTTTAACCAATTTTTGAGCCCTCCTCCATGTACGTTCAATCTCCGGGCACGACCAAAGGCAGTGGGCAGACCCCTTACCCCCCAAGCATTTCGGACATTTAGTCAAATATTGGGAGTTGTCTTTATAGGGAATATTAAATGCATAAATGGCCCTATGAGCAATCCTGAAAAGCAACTCCCTCTACTGCACTTGGGGCGGGGCCCTTCCCCATAAACTCCAATCCCGCAAAATTTTCCCCGTAAGTTTCCCCGTTTGTAAACTTCTTCCCCCAATTTTGAACATTGTCTGCACTGTCCCTGCTGTATTAAAACCTGTTTAAAAATATATAAATTCATAAAAGCAGCCCTTTGACCCCTCAAGTTTGCATAGATCAGTAAAATCTTCCGTCTCTCTCAGCGCACATAGGGTTAGATACTGCGGCCTTG
Source organism: Phyllomedusa bahiana (assembly GCA_025379985.1). Classification (NCBI taxonomy): domain Eukaryota; kingdom Metazoa; phylum Chordata; class Amphibia; order Anura; family Hylidae; genus Phyllomedusa; species Phyllomedusa bahiana. The sequence goes on along the minus strand of JAODAL010062310.1, from coordinate 16,274 downwards.
CAAAAATTCCTACTTTTACTTTGGGAATATTTATTTTTGGGGATTTTGGCCTTGAAAAGGTTCCTTCAATTGATTCCAGGTCAACAATGTCCCTTCCTGACTTGATAAAATATCCTTTAGGCGTGTGATACCTTTATCTTTCCATTTATGGAACAGGGCGTTCTCCATGCCAGCCCGAAATGACGGGGTTTCCCACAATGAAAAAAAAGGTGAAATATACATTGGTCTCCTAAATAACTTATGAACATGTCTCGATCTTGCAAGCGTGTCTCTGAAAATAAATACTTGTTTATTTCCCCCCGATATCTCTATAAGGGATATGAACCCAAACAGAGGATAATGGTGCCGCTAGCTGGGATTCCAGATCTAAATTTGAAAAGTGATTTGAGCCCGTAAACCAGTCTCTAAGATGACGCCACATCGCTGCCAGATTATACAATCTCAGATTTGAAAGTTGTGCGCCCGCTTGACCCCGTGCTCCTGTCAGTTTTTTATACCCTATCCTTGGTTGTTTGCCCTGCCAAATCAATTTAGTAAATGATGCTCTAAGAGAGTTGATGTCGCTATGTTTAAGTAAGATCGGAATATTGCGATAATGGACAGCCTTGTCTTGTCCCTTTCTGCAGATATATCGGAGATGACAAAAAACCTGGGGTATTAACCCTTGCCTGAGAGGACTGATACATATTTTATCCAATACTAACCCTAACCATTTCCAGTTTACGTTGTCGAACCCTTTTTCCACATCGATCGTCAACAATGCTGGAAATTAGCGTTCCAATTTACTTTTCTTTTACAGATTCTAAAACCGAAAGTACTGTCCTGATGTTCTTGCTCCTGAAGCCCCTGCACAAAGCCCATTTCATGGTCCCCAATTAGGTTTGGCATTAAAATAGTGAGTCTATTTGCTAGTGTTGCAAGTTTTTATGATATTGCTTTTAATATATATGATGATTAAAGCTACTTTTTTTGTTTTTGAAGGGCATGCAAAAGATTAAGGAAACATGGGCGACATGAACCTGCTCTGAAACCGTGATGAGCAAAGGAGAGCAGACCTGGGACAAGATAGTTGTGTTTACAGGGCTCGCCATAGCGTAGGTCAGGGACTGTCAACCAGTTGTCAACAGTTACCTAGACTGTTGGGCAAGTCAGGTAGGGAAATTATACATCTTTTTGGATTTAGAGTAGGCTCGCCTGTATCACACATGAAGGGATTGATAGTGATTAGATAGCAGAGAAAGGTCAGCTCTCCTGTTTTGATCAATACTTCCATCATTTTATGTTTGCTCCATCTATAATTGTCAGCGTACACTTACTAAAAGGCCTTCACACAGCTCGAGACCAATCGTCTGTTCTTTTACAAACTTCCAGCTCATGGTCACATATAAAAAGATACTTTCCCGGTCATAAGGATGGATACAAATTTGTGTCGATGGACTCTGTTAAACAATGGTCGTTTGAAGGAATTCATTGCAAAGGTAGGGACTCTGGGGAAATTTGCTAATGAGACATACTTATATCTGCATGCTCCCTCCCTTGTATGCCTTGCCATGCGCCCAAACAACAGTTTACACCCATATATAGGGTATTGCCGAACTTGGAAGAAATTGTGCAACTCAATTTGGGATGCTTTTTTTCCAGGATTCCATGTAAAAATTAAATATTTTCAGCTAAAATTGCAGATTGTTGGAAATTTTATTTATTTTTTCAGAGCCTAATGCTAAAAAAAATTGTGAAACACCTGTAGGGTCGATATACTCACTGCACCTTTGGATATATTCCTTCAGGGCTGTAATTACCAATATGGGGTCTTTTTAGGGGAGTTTATTAAGTTTTGGCACCTTAGGGTGTCCTCTAACCTGGAATGGCGCCTAAATAAAGTCGTAATGAAAATGAAACCCCAGAGTCCGGTAGGTGCTACTCCTACACTGAGGCGTGTGGTTGAGCCAAATAGCGCACCTGGGCCACATACAGGATATCTCTGAAAAAGGCAGAATCTGGGGAATTGATTTTGAGTAGAACTTTCCTTGCCACATCTACCGTGTCCGAGTTAATAATGGATAAAAATTGAAAATCTGCAAAAAAAGTGAAATTTTGACATTTCCCCTCCACTTTGCTTTAATTTCTGTGAAATATCTAAAGGGGTAACAAACTTCCTAAATGCTTTTTTAAATACTCTAAGGGGTCTAGTTTCTTAGACTGAGTCATTTATGTAGGTCTCTAACATATAGACACCTCAAAGCCATGTCAGAACTGAACTGGTCCCTAAAAAAATCTATTTTGCTAATTTTCTTGAAAATGTGAAAAATTACTACTACATTTCTACACAACAAGTCTCACAAAACATGTCGCATTTCACAGGAGAAGCGATAATGGTCTCAAAACAAATACATAAGTTTTGACCTGTGATGAAGCCCCTTTCGGTACCTCATACGCCTCTCTATTCAAAAGCTTTTGGCAGTTACCTCCACAGTGAGATTTTTTCACCCTTCCAATACCACAGAAATGGAAACTTCCAATATTTCCCTGATGATGTATTTGGAAATATTCAACTGCCCCATTCCTACCTACCTATAAGGGTTCTATATACCTACCCGCCTACCTACAGTGGGCTTATATAACTACATACTAGGGACCTATATTCCTACTTATAGGAGGAGCCTATATAACTATCTATCTTTTTAATAGGGGACCTAGATACCTACCTATTGGAGGACTCTGGCAGAGCGACCTCAGGCAGTTGCATGTTTCTGCCACTAGATGAAGCAAAGCAGGATGCCTTTAAACAACATGTCACCAAGGTTACCTTGCCTTGGTGTGGTAAGAGCCATTCATGTATGTTCTCAGCCACAATAAGTGGTTGGCAGCCGGTTAGTTAGTTTGGCTGTTATCCATTCCCGGGTCGGCTTTTATTGGGAGTAGACAATGGGGCAGATTTATCAAGGCAGTTGCTCCAGACTTATGGCTCAATTTGTGCCAAAAATAACATTTTACAAGCTTTTCGTCACATTTACTATGTGTTTTAGACGCTTCTGTGCCTCCTCCAACAAAGGGGTGTGGCCTCGTAAAATGAGTGTGGCTTCACAGAAAAGGGACCAGGCTTAAATGCACCAAAATGTGACAGAGTTTTGTTGCAGTTTCTGCCATAAAAAGTAAGGCAACTTTTAGGTGGTACAAACTTAGACTAGTTCTAACCTTCGCCAGATTTATTAACACTATGATAAATGTGGCAAATTGTAAGACTGTCTAGTCTAACTTTACATTGTTAAGAGTAAGACACTATTGATAAATCTGCCCCAATGTGTTGGGTGGGTGCCTACTTCCAGTGTTCCAAGACAGGTTTTATGCATGTTTCTGGAGGCTTATAAAAAGCCTGGTCCTACACGTGCTTTTGGGGTGTGGTCTGCTACCTGACAGTGGAGCAGCAGAGGAGCTGGAGAGAGGCTAAGGCCTACAAATGCTTGAGATAAGCAGAAACCAGTGGAGACTGGTATGATTAATTTGTTTATGGTGCATTGGCATCTTGACCACACGTTAGAGAGGGACAGTATATGTTCAGTTAGTAGCTAGATGGCCTGAAGTTTTTATTTGCTGTGTTCTGTTTGTTTCTGTAAATTGTTTTCCTGTGCCTGAATAAAGCTGGCTGAGGCCAGTTTTAAACAAAAGCCTGCAGTCAGAGCGCCTTATGTTGGTGTGCCTACCGTTTAACCAAAGCGGCGACCTATGAGCTAAATAATCCCTGAGACTGTGCAAGATGGCGTTCGGACGAGAGTGAGTCTCACATATGGTGTAGGATGCGGGTATTATTGGCACAGTGGCACAATAACTGACACAGGTGAAAGGGGAAAGGACTGCTGCAGCGGAATTTAAAGGGCCGGAGGTCTGACTGTTGGTGCTGCGAATAAGAAACACACCCAGTACAGAGACTGTGTGATTGCTGAGGTGTGAAGAGACTGTTACCTGGCCATGGAGAAGCTTATTAAGTGCCTCAAGCAGGCAAATTCCCAGCAAGCCAGTACCTATGTCACATCTATGCGTGCACACTCAGAGGCCATACAGGAAAATAACAAGTTGTTGGCTCAACAGGTGGCTAGGTTGACTGACGCTGTCATGGTCAAGGAGACTGCAGAGGATGACCTGAGAGCATGGATGTCAGTGAGAAAGGCCATGAGAAAGATGGCTGCAGGGGAAGATGTAGTGGCGTACTTTGTGGACTTCGAGCAGATTGCTGTCCATGAAAGACTGCCAGCTGAGCAGTGGGTAGACGTCCTGGGGCCATTTCTCACAAGAAAAATGCAGAGGTTCTATTGTGATGTGCCCCCACAGGAAACCATGCACTACTGCAAGCTAAAGGTTGAGATTCTGGCAAGTCTGGGGTTAACGGAGATGGTTTGAGCATAGAAGGGATTTAGGGTGAGTCATCGAATTTGGGGCCGTCCCTTTTGGGACGATTACTCCATAATCACCATAGGTAGTAATATAGGGTAAGATAAGTGTTTTGTTGCAGCTGGAATGTGCATCTAATCGTGAGTAATCTGTTGCTAAGTTTATAATGTTTAACCTATATATCCTGAATGAGGAGTTCTTTAGATGTTGATATCCTTTGATATTCTTGTTATTGAATATATGTATAGTTTATAGAGTATATGTGTATTTTAATATACTTGAAAGTTAGATTTTACGAGTAGGGCTTATGTAATGTGTTTTTTTTCTGTGAGTTTTTTCTTTGAGCCCTGATTCCCAGCCACGGGACTGATAGTGGTAACTGTGAATTAGGATATATAGGCAGGCAGGGGGGTTTATATAGGCAGGCAGGGGGGTATATATAGGCAGGCTGATGGGCATATATAGACAGGCTGGGGGCTATATAGGCAGGCAGAGGGGTATATATAGGCAGGCCTGGGGGTATATAGAGGCAGGCAGAGGGATATATATAGGCAGGCTGGGGGCATATATAGGCAGGCAGGGGGGTATATATAGGCAGGCAGGGGGCATATATAGGCAGGCTGAGGGCATATATAGGCAGGCAGGGGGTATATATAGGCAGGCAGGGGGATATATAAGCAGGCAGTGGGCTATATTTAGGCTGGCTGAGGGCATATATAGGCAGGCTGGGGGTATATATAGGCAGGCTGGGGGCATATATAGGTAGGCAGGGGGTATGTATAGGCAGGCTGGGGAATATATAGGCAGGCAGGGGGGTATATATAGGCAGGCTGGAGGTATATATAGGCAGGCTGGGGGGCAGGTAAAATAAGAAATCCGTCACCTGTCTCTCGCTCCCTCGCAGATCGGCTCCCGGGCAGTCTGTGCTCAGCGCGGGCGGCACGATCATGTGACGTAATCGCACCGCCCACGTGATCACTGAGAGCCGGCAGGGGAAGCAGCAGAGCCGAGAGGAGCTCCCTTCTGCTACTACCGGCCAGCGCTGCCTTGACCGCTCGGGCCGGAGGAAAATATTATCCGTATCACGGAGGTGGTATGTTCTGTGGTTTGTGGCAACCTGCGGGTGGGGCCATTTGCAGCCATGTCCGCTGCACCTATTGGTGTTAAAAATGTGTCTGAGTTGCCTAATGTGAACACAGCCAGTTTGGTGTTTGAATGGGAGAACCATAAGGGTGATAGCCGGGCTGCTGTGACTGATATCCCGTTTGTAAATATGTCGGCCATTGACTCCAGTGCTCAACATTAATTTGATGGTGTGCTAGCTATAGGAGTGTCCCTGATAGAGATTGAGAGCTCTCCCTTAGTGATGGTTAAGGGGGATGTGAAGGAAACATCTCCACACGCTGCTGTTGATGGTCTGCTCCTAAACAGAGCTGGTGAGAGGTGGGCACAGGGGAATGTGTCCTCTGACGCTGGTGAGGTGGTCAGTGGGCTGGTCAGTGGGCTAGACCAGATTTCCTCTGGTAGAAACCAGGTAATGGCTATTAGCAAAGAAGCAGAGCTTCAGGGTCCAGAGAAATTAGAGGATGTAGCTGACCCTAAGGGGCAGGGGATGGTCAGAGAGGACCTGAGGACTTGTGATAAAGAGAGGTTTGGGTCTCATTATAATCTTGCAAACAAAGAGGTAGCAGGTTGGGGTTGTTAGTAGTAACCCTGTGAATGTCAGCTTGTGGTCTGAAGGTGATGACATCCTTGTTGCAGGGCGTGCATACGTTGTGCCACCTGTAGAAAGTGGCTATAAACTGTATAGTATGAGCCCACAAGTGAGTTGTAGGTGGACAATTGTGTCTCTGCCCCTGAAGATGTAGGGAAGATGTTGCCCCAAAGAAAGAGCTTTGACCCCCGGAGGGAGCCTGTGCAAGGTGTGAAAATCCTATGGCCTTTATCAAAGGTGGGGGGGATATGTGGCAGAGCGAGCTCAGGCAGTCGTAGGTTTCTGTCACTAGATGGAGAAAAGCACGATACCTTTAAGCACCACGCCACCAAGCCAAGGTTACCTTGCTTTGGTGGAGTAAGAGCCATTTATGTATGTTCTCAGCCACAGTAAGTGGTTGGCAGCCGGTTAGATTTAGTTTGGCTGTTCAGCCGTTCCCGTGTCGGCTCTTATCGGGAGTGGGCAATGTGTTGGGTGGGTGCCTACTCCCTGTTTTCCATGACAGTTTTTGTGCAGGTCTGTGGAGGCCTATAAAAAGCTTGGTCCTACAGGTGCTTTGGGCGTGTGGTCTGCTACTTGACAGTGGAGCAGCAGAGAAACTGTATAGAAGCTGAAACTAGTGGAGACTGGGCTCCGCAGTGGACTCCGGGCAGCCGCAAACTCGCGGCCGTCCGGAGTTTCCGGCACAGGCAGCGTGTGTCATCACACTGCGTGCGCGGCCTGATGACATCACCCGCCTGTGCCGAGAAGACCGAGGAGCGCGCGGGAGGCGGAGCAGTGAGGAGACGGAGCAGCGGGGAGCCAGGTAAGTGTTTTTTTTGTTTTAAAACCCTGCCTACAGCCTACCTATAGGACCTATACCTGCCTATACCCTGCCTACAGCCTACCTATAGGACCTATACCTGCCTATAACCTGCCTACAGCCTACCTATACCTGCCTATACCCTGCCTACAGCCTAGTTATAGGACCTATACCTGCCTATACCCTGCCTACAGCCTGCCTATACCCTGCCTACAGCCTACAGCCTTCCTATAGGACCTATACCTGCCTAAACCCTGCCTACAGCCTATCTATAGGACCTATACCTCCCATGCTATAGCCTACTTAGAGGACCATACCTGCCTATACCCTGCCTATCAGTCCTACCTAGAGGACCTATACCTGCCTATACCCTATCTGAAGTACCTATACCTGCCTATACGCCTCGCTAATAGGACCTATACTGCCCTATAGCCTAGCCTAGAGGCCTATACCTGCCTATAGCCTGCCTTAGGGGACCTATACCTGCCTATAACCCTATACTTACCTAGAGGGACCTAACCTGCCTATAGCCTGCCTGGGAGGACATAATACCCATGCCTATAGCCTCGTAGGGGAACCTATAACTGCCTATAACCGACCTAATATCCTGCCTATAGCCTGCCTAGGAGCCTATACCATGCCTATAGCCTGTCTATTGGGACCTATAACTGCCTATAACGACCTATACCAGCCTATAACCTGCCTATGGGCGACATACAGCTGCCTATATCTGCCTCTGGGGGACATTAAACTGCTTATACCAGCCTATATCTGCCTATGAGGGACATTAAACTGCCTATATCTGCCTATGTAATTTTATTGGTATCTATTTTTATTTTTAAAATTCACCAGTAGCCGCTGCATTTTTCACCCTAGGCTTATACTCGAGTCAATAAGCTTTCCCGGTTTTTGTGGCAAAAGTAGGTGCCTCGGCTTATACTCGGGTCGGCTTATACTCGAGTATATACGGTATATACCTACCTAATTAAAGGGGTTGTCTCAGAACCAAAATTAGCTCTAAACGTGTAGGGGACAGGAAACGAAGATGGTTTCCAAATATATTGCTTTGTTTTTTTTTTCTTTTGAGGAGATAAAAGTGATAAAAGTGATTTTATCAGCTCTAAGTGCAATCAGTTTTCTCTAGGTTACCAGTCTGCTCTCCCCCATCTGTTTGTCTTGTCATCCCTGCTATCAGATATCATCACACAGGTCCGCTCACAGAACTGCAGGCAGCTTGAGAGCTTGAGTGTTATCTGGCCTTACAAACAAAGGAAACTAATTACTACTGTCTGCTTTAGCTCTGGAGCTCTCTGGACTTCAGACCAGGAGATTTTTATCTAATGTCAGAGTAATTAGCACACACAAGGCCGTTCCTAGGGGCGGGCAGGGCGGGCGACCCCCCGCCCGGACGCCGAGGCTCCGCTCACCCGAGGGGGGCGCCGCGGCCGCCCGCACTGCCCGTCCGGAGGAGCGCCCCTGACTCGCCAGCAGCGTCCAGTACAGGGAAGGAGGCGGGATGGATCGTTCCCGTCCTGACTCCTCCCCTGTATCAGCGACGCAGGGGGCGCATAGCTTTCACCACGCCCCCTGTGACGCTGCGTCCCCTCGGAGGCAGAGGCAGCTCTGCCGCCAAGGAGATCCCTGGGAGCTGCGTGCAGTGTAAGCCGCGGGGTGACGTCAGCAGCTACCGGAGCGGGACGTGCGGACTGAGGTCTGGTGAGTACGTTTTTGTTAGTTTCTAATTAAAAGGGGTAGCATTGACTCCAATGGGGGTCATCACTGGCTACAGGGGGCATCACTGGCTATAAGAGGGGCATCTACTGGCTACAGGGGGCATCACTGGCTATAAGAGGGGCATCACTGGCTACAAGGGGCATCACTGGCTACAGGGGGCATCACTGGCTATAAGAGGGCATCACTGGCTACAGGGGGCATCACTGGCTATAAGAGGGCATCATTGGCTACAGGGGGGCATCAATGGCTACAGGGGGGCATCTACAGGCTACAGGGGGAGGCATCACTGGCTACAGGGGCATCACTGGCTACAGGGGCATCTCTGGGTATGAGAGGGGCATCACTGGCTACAGGGAGCATCACTGGCTATAAGAGGGGGCATCACTGGCTACAGGGGGGCATCACTGGCTATAAGAGGGGCATCACTGGCTACAGGGGGCATCACTGGCTACAAGGGGGGCATCACTGGCTACAGGGGGCATCACTGGCTATAAGAGGAGCATCACTGGCTACAGGGGGGCATCACTGGCTATAAGGGGCATCTACTGGCTACAGGAGGGGCATCAATGGCTACAAGAGGGCATCACTGGCTACAGGGGGACATCACTGGCTAAAGGGGGGTCATCACTGGCTACAGGGGGGCATCACTGGCAATAAGTGGGGCAACACTGGCTACAGGGGGCATCACTGGCTATAAGAGGGGCATCACTGGCTACAGGGGGCATCGCTGGCTAGAAGAGGGGCATCACTGGCTACGGGGGGCATCAATTGGCTATAGGGGGCTACTACCTGGCTACAGGGGGCATATTACATGGCTACCATATGAGGTGCTATAGATGGGGAGTTTGTATAGAGATAGGAATTGGTTGGGAAGTGCTGATAAAGGGAGGAGTCTTAAGATAATTGTTTTGTAAATTTTACAGTGAAGAGTCGGGAGTCATCATGGCATCTGGGACAGATGGAAAAGAAGAAGAAGAGAAAGAACAACTCTTCCGAGACGTCTTCTGTGAGTCACTAGATATCACTTTACTGTAATCATTTATATGTCTGCAGAGCCTGTATACAGCTGGTATCCATCATTGTATGGTCACTGTATGGGGTAATATTGGTTGTAGTATAATGGTTTATACTCAGTAATGGTCACTTTGCATTATTTAGTCACTATGTGCTGGTGATATGTGGTCATGGTGTGGTGGTATTATTCGGTCACTGTGTGTTGGTGATATGTGGTCCTAGTGGTCCTGGGATTCTGGTTGGTGTAGCGGTGTTATGCGGTAACTGTAGGACTATGTTTTAGTAGTTTTATACGTAGCACATTGTGGTAAAGCTTTTTGTATATTTTGGCTTTGGTTTATGGTGATGCAATGTGGCGCAATATGTTACCGGGGGGAGGGGAGGGTGGCAAAATTTCTTCACCTCGCCCTGAGTGAAATTTAACCTAGGAACTGCCCTGAGCACACATATGAATACCAGAGCTAATTACTCACAGCCTGACCAGAAATAGACAGGATGCATGAATGAAAGCTGCTCTGTGAAACAGCCTGGTGAGACAAACCCTTTATGTTGGGCCTTTATACTTACCTACTTACTGGAGGACCTGTATAACTTTCTACCTTCTCTATATTTATCTACTGGGGGAGGGCTGTATAACTACCTACCTATGTATTGGAGCGCCTTAATACCTATCTATAGTATGTCGTGGTCTTAAGAGGCCTTGATAAGGGTCCTTTATACCACCTTTACTTGAGGGGGTATATACCTGGCTGCTTACTTGGGGGCTATATACCTAACTACCCACTTGGGTTCTCATATTCCTACCTTGCCACTGAGGGGACCTATATAGTTACCTACCTACTTAAGGAGGAGCTATAGTATATACCCATCTGCCTAATTGGGGTCTTACTACCTGCCTTCCTATTTTGCAATACTCTAACTAGGTGCCCAAATGAAAGTCCCATAGGTGCTAGTGGGTACTTTAGAGGCACAAATGGGGTCATTATTACTTTCTGAACCACTTTAAGTTTCTTGCTTGTACTTACAGTATTATTTATTTTAGAAAGTGCCAGAGAGTGCATGAAAAAGTGCATGACAAAGGGACATTTTGGAGATGGATTGTGTATTGTGTATTGTGTATGTCATATACGCATGCTCACAGTACACAATGGTGCACAGATATGTACATACGAGTATGAGAAATGTATCCAGCAGTGCAGACCAATGTAAACCGCACTGAACTTTTTCACATATAATGGTACAGCAATCATAGGTTGTGAGTTTCAATAGAGATGAAAAACAGAATTCAATCCATCTGGAGACTAGTTCCTTCAATAATACCCTGACTTGTGGCCCTTTATACCCTGACTGGACCTATTACACAGGCCCCACAATCTTATCCACACTAAACAACCTAACTCCCAAGGGTTCTGAGAAACCCTGCTCCCCAGTGTACTACCCATTAGCCCAGGCGGCTGGAAAAAAAATAAAGCCCTGGCACAAAAGCCCCCCCCCCCACATACAATATCCGCTTAAAAAAATCCCTTCGTTCCGCCCCTCCCCATTTTCAAAAATAAAATTTACACTATAAAGCTGCTTTACACGGGGTTTTTTGGGTGATTTTGTGCAAAAGGCAAAGAAATTTAATGCTGAACATTTTGCCCAAAAAAAAAACACATCAAAAAAATGTACCAAAACCGCCCCGGTGAGAGCCCCCTACACACAAGTAAAAAAAAAAACATGGTGCAGAGAAACCTGTTTCAACATAAAAAGTAAAAGGGACCCCTGGAGCAGGGACTCACCAGAGGTCATTCTGAGGGGAGTTTTTCTCCTCTTTTTCTTCTCCTTTGGCACAGACCTCCGGGCGTCTTCCCTTGTTGTTCTCTTCCTTTCTTTCCTGTCCAGACAGCATGCATGTCCTCTTCTAGTGTCATATGCCCGTAGAATTTCCCACAAAACATCTTAGACTCCTCTTTTTTTCCCACACTTTCCCTATCTTTCCCCCAAACAGCTATGTTAGCCCCAAAAAATTAGAAATTAAAAATGAAGATAAGGGGAGGCAGTGACAGTATGAGGCAGGGGAGGGCGTATACACAGACAGGGCCACTTATAGGAGACAGGGAAGGAAAAAGGGACAGTTATAGGCAGGGAGGACAGTGTATAGTAGGCAGGGCTATTAAAGGGAGCGTATGGGAGGCGTGCTATTAAAAGGCAGCCAGGGAGGGGATAGGGAGCCCGGGCAGGGATCAAAAGCCAGGCAGGGCAATTTTAGGGCCCGGCAGGGTAAGGAGCCAGGGCAGGGCATCATATGCCAGGGCAGGCTTTATAAGGTGCCAGGGAAGGGTATCATATAGCCAGCCAGGGCGGGCATCAAAATACCCCCAGGGCGGGGCTTTCCAAAAAAAATACCCCCCCGGGGCGGGTTTTATATAGGTAGCCAGGGAAGGGCTTTTAAAAAGGTACCCAGGGCAGGCTTTATATGGGGCCCCCCAAGGGAGGGTGTAAGGGGAAGAAAAAACCCCCGGGCGGGGGCTGTAATAGCCAGGGCAGGGCTGTATATTGGGTAGCCGGGGCAGGGCTTTTATATAGGAAAGAAAGGGCGGGGCTTATAAAAGGTAGCCGGGGGCAGGGCGGTATATGGGCCAGGCGGGGGCTTTAAATTAAAAAACCCCAGGGAAAGGGCCCTGTAAAATAGCCGGGGCAGGGCTGTATATGGGTACCCCAGGGCAGGGCTGTAAAAAAGGGTTTGCCGGGGCAGGCTGTTATAGCCGGGGGCAGGGATGTATATAGGTACCCCGGGCAGGGTTATATAGGTAGCCGGGGCAGGGGCTGAAGTTTTACCAGGGCAGGGCTGTATTTTAGGTGGGCCGGGCAGGGCTTTTATATAGGTTCCAGGGCGGGGCTGAAAATTTTACCCCAGGGCAGGGCTTTTATATGGGTACCAGGGCAGGGCTTTATATAGGTAGCCGGGGCGGGCTGTATATACCCCAGGGCGGGGCTTTATATGGGGAGCCGGGGCAGGGCTGTAAATAGGTACCCAAAGGGCGGGGGCTTTATATGGGGTACCCCGGGCGGGGGCTGTAAAATAGCCAGGGGGGGGTTTTTATAGGTACCCAGGGCAGGGCGTATATAGCCAGGGCCAGGGTTTATTTATAAAACCAGGGCAGGGTGTATATAGCCGGGGCGGGGTTTTAAAAAGGGTGGGCCAGGGCAGGGCTGAATATAGCCAGGGCAGGGTTTTAAAAAATAGGAAACCGGGGGCCGGGCTGTATTTAGCCAGGGCAGGGTTTGTATATAGGTACCAGGGCAGGGAAATTATGGGCAGCCGGGGACAGTAAAAATTAAAAAAAAAATAAAAAAAGTAATATCCCCAAAGGGACACCGGTGCCCCCCACCCTCTTCACTTTTCCCTTTCCCGGTACCCGGGGGCCCGCTCACTGAAGAGGGGGGGGCCCGGGGAGCAACCCCGCGATGACTCATCGAATCGTGGCCTCCCCCCGCGGCCGTTGGGAGTAAAGCAGACAGGATCGTAGTTTCCCAGATGCTCACCTCCCCCAGGCTCCCTTTGCACTCCGTGGGCGGGCGGGGCCTTTGTGGCTGAAATGGCTGGGTCAGTGCCCCGGGCCCAAACCCAATCGTGTGGCGGGGGGGGCTTGTGGGGCCCCCTGCCACGGGGGGTCCCGGTCGCTGATGCGACCATTCCCGGCCCCTTTTCGCGCCACAGACGGGTTTCCCGGGCCTTGGGGCCCCCCGGGGGGGGAACACCGTCCTCCTCGGCGGGCGTTTCCGACCGGCCCCTTTTCCCCCGGGAACCCCAGCGGCCCCCGGGCAAAATGCCCGGGGGGGCCCTAGGGGCCATTTCCGGGCCTTTAAATTACCCCCACTATGACTAAGTATCTCCCCATTGATCCTGAAACAGCCTTATTGGGGAAAATTATTATTTTATGTTGTATACTGAAGGGGAAACCCAAATTTGCAGTAAAGGGACACGGGGAAAGGGCATTATTTATAGGGGGCCCTGGAAAAGAAAGATGAAAACCTGCTGTATTTAGACAGTTTTGAAGAGAGGAAGTTTACAGTGTGACCGATTAAAGGGATTTAAAAAGTAGTTAACGCCCAAAAAAAGTGTGGAATTTGGGAGTTTTTTTCCAAAATTTGAGAAAAGGATGGATACTGGAGATGGCCCTTGAGGTGCAGGGACAGGACAGGCAAGGGATTGAAAAATGGGGAGGGGAAGGGACAGATCAAATCTAGTAAAACCCCAAAAGACAGGGGAAACTGATCCCTTGGGAGTTAGGGGTGGAACCCAGGCCCGGACTGAAAACCTGCCCACCGCACCCGGGGAAAAACCCCCGGGTGTCCGCCCTAACGTACCAACTGGCACTGCCCCCCCTTTAAAACATGCCGCCGCAAGCGAAGCACCGCTGGGGAGGGGCCGCTAAGGCAGTGTTACCCTTTCTGGTACTTTTTTGGGGCTAGGGTGCTGCTATTTTCCAAACGCAGGACATAGCAGCACCAGCACGCTTTGATGTGGGGCTGGGGCCCACTACAGAGGGCGGGCCGGCCGTGTCGGTGCCCCAACAGCTGGGGGGCCCCCGGCAGTGAGCTTGGATGCTCCCCCAGTCCCCAGCAAGTTAAGAAAAATTAAAGAGGGGGCCGGGGGCCACTACAAAGGATCCGCCAGCCGCCGTGCCGCAATGAGGGCCGCTGAATTGACCCGGGGGGTGCTTATTTGCAAGTTTTTTGGCATAAAACACGCCTCCCTCCCGGCCAAAAATAGGGGGTCCGAAAGGCCCGCCGCAGGAGCCGGGTTGCTCCGCGGGGCGGCCAAAACCCCTTTTTTTGTGCGGCGGCCCCCAGGGCGGGGGCCCAGTACTCACAGCTCAGGGGGCGGGGCCGGGGGTTTTACGCGGGGAGGGGGCCGGGGAGGGCCAAAGCTAGCTCAGGGGTGAAAATAAGATTTTCCCCCTGGCCCACCCTCCCGAGTCCTGCACCCCTTGCGGAAACCGCCTCTGCCAATCCAGGAACCCGGGCTCTGCCCCTTTCAGGTGAGTTTTAAATTTTTATTTATTTTTCAAATCATAATGCCCCCTTGTTACCTGGCCAATAACTGACCCCGTCCCTGGCTCTTACTGGCCCCTGTTCCTGGCTAAAAACCACCCTTTCTTCGCCTGGTTAAACGGCTCTGTGCCTGGCCATTACTGGCCCCCCGGGGGTCGCCTGGCAAAAAAAAACCCCCCCCTGTCGCCTGGCTCCTTTACTGGCCTTCGCCGGGCTAAAAACTGGCCCTTTCCCCGGCTTTTCCCCGGGGGCCCCACTGGCCCCCTGGAAATTCCCCTTGGGGGCAGGCCCTATCTATCTGGTTTTCATGGGGCAAAGCCCTGCTAAACCGGGCCCCTAATTTCTTGGGGGCAGGCCAGCTATTATTATTATTATTATCATTTATTTTAAAGCGCCATTGATTCCATGGCGCTGTACATTTGAGGGGGGTTACATGCATAATGTCAAAGGGGATACAAAAATAGCGATGAATGGCTTCAACTGGCAAACAGGGGGAAGGGGGCCCTGCCCGCAGGGCTTACAATCTAAAAGGAGGAGGAAGAGCAGGAAGGGGGGGGCAGACATGTTTTGGGGTATACAGGGGCAGCAGGGTTTTTGTAGGTTATAGGAAACCCCTGAAAAAATGGTTTTCAGGCGCTTTTTAAAAGCTGGTGAAAAGGGGGGAAGAGAGATTTCTTTTGCCCCGATCCTCCATTGATACAATGGGACAATACTCGCGCTCTATTGCGAGAAAAACCAAGCCCCCCTAGCTAACCAATCACCCTTTTTTGCTTTTTACTGATTTTTTTCTGTCCCCCCTTTTAATTTGATTGGGCAAAACTTTTTCCATAGGTTATAAAGGGGGCCATGTACCCTATTCTATTGGCCGATTGCCCAAACCCCCCTGTTCAACCAATCACTCTTTTCTGCATTTTTACTGTATTTTAACTGTCCCCCTTTGAATTTTTATTGGTCAATACTTTTTCCAAGGTTTTTAATGGGTCACTGTCGCCCTTTTTTCGATTGGGGTATTTCTGCCGACCAATGAGAATAGCTTAAAAATTTAATTACTGATTTCCCGGGAATTTCCAATATCCAAATTCCCAGTACGCCTTCTGATTTTTTGGGAAATTGATTTTTTTTGTATTTTTTTTTTTGTAGGTTTTAGCTTTTTCAGTAATGTTTTACACCTAATAAATTTTTTTGATTTATACTCCATGCCGCACCCACATGTGTAATGATTTGTCGCTCATTTTTACCCTTTTCCCATTCGGAATACATGTTAGGCGCGTCCCGACTGCCCCACAAACGCGAGGCGCGGTGAACTTTCCCCGCATGTTGAGGCCCTCTCGGGAACGGGAATATTAGGGGCAGTCCCTTCTGCGCCAAGTCCCGCATGTCCCAAACACTGGCAAGGGGCGTGGACTTTTTTCCACATGTATGAGCGCACTAACCTCGGGCGGCGAAAACTTAGGCACAGTCCCGCACTCGCCTAATTCTGCGCGCCTCACACATGGCGAGGCGCGGTTGACTTTTAAAAAACCGAAAGTTGAGCGCACCTAGGGGACCGACATAATGAGGCGCAAATTCGCCCAAAAAGGGGAA
>JAODAL010062309.1:0-19825 GCA_025379985.1 Phyllomedusa bahiana | reverse complement strand
GCACGGGAGCGATGGCCAACCAGTTCCTGTCGGAACGTGCGAAAGTGGCTTTCGTGGTCAGCCTACTCTCCAGGAAGGCCCTGGCATGGGCTACACCTCTGTGGGACAGGAACTACCCGGTGACGGCGGACCTACAGTCGTTCCTCAGTGAGTTCCGCAGTGTGTTTGAGGAACCAGCTTGTGCATCCTCCGCGGAGACAGCCCTCCTAAACCTACGCCAGGGGGATCTGTCTGTGGGCAACTACGCGGTGCAATTCCGCACCTTAGCCTCAGAACTGTCATGGAACGAGGCCGCTCTGTGTGCCACCTTCAAGAAAGGGCTCTCAAGCCGAGTAAAAGACGTCTTGGCCGCAAGAGACATCCCATCTTCCCTCAGTGACTTGACCCGGGTTGGCCACCCCATTGATGTGCGCTTTATGAACGGGAAGAGGAGCTTCGGCAAGAGCATCAGCTAGCCCAACCTCGCCAGTTTCCTCGCCTGGCACCGGTGTTCCAGAGGCCTCCTGTGCCACAATCGCCAACACCCACCGAGGAGCCCATGCAGATTGACCGGGCTAGTCTCTCTGAGCAAGAGTTGGCCCAGCGTCGGCAAAGGAACTTGTGTCTCTACTGTGGCAGCCCAGAGCATTTCCGGAGGAGTTGTCCCAAGCTTCCCAAGCATGCGGGAAACTCCCGCACCAGGTTCTGTGGGAGAGGCATTCCTAGGTGCAAACGCCACCTCTCCACGCCTGCTGATGCCAGTACAGGTCGAGTCTGAAGCTGGAATCTCTTTTCCAAGTCCCGGCGTTTCGGGATTCAGGCAAGCCGGGAATTTTTATCCATCATCCTCTAGTGAAACAGTATCGTCTCCCGGTGGCCCGCCTGGAGAAACGGCACGTTATCTCGTTATCTCGACGGGCCGCGGGGAGCTGCTTAGCGACACCATCCAGTGTTCATGCCTTTGGAGAAAGTGTTCCAGAAGCCTTGTCTAGTCTTGTCTAAACCCTGTACCGAACCGCTAGCCTACTTTACCGACCACGAATCTCGCGCCTGCCCAGACTCTTTGCCTGTCCACGTCTTACGAACCTGAGCCGCCTGCCTTGACCTTCTGCCTGTCCCGACTATGAGCCCGCCTGAAAGAAACTGTACCTCGCCTACCCTTGGCCTGCCATCGCAAGCAAGTTCCGCCAGTGGAAGCGACCTGGTAGATTCCCGCCGCAGCAAGTCCATCCCGCTTGCGGCGGGCTCTGTGAATACCGGGACCTACTAGATTTGCTCCCTGGTGTGGGCTTCCACCATCGCCTGGGTGGTCCCAGCGGATCCACTACAAAAAAAAAATATATAATTATTTTATAATAATTCTTCTTGTAATCCTTTTAAAATGATATGGTATTTCTATGTGGATGTACAATTTATAAATGTGATCTATATATAATCTATT
This sequence comes from Phyllomedusa bahiana, assembly GCA_025379985.1. Classification (NCBI taxonomy): domain Eukaryota; kingdom Metazoa; phylum Chordata; class Amphibia; order Anura; family Hylidae; genus Phyllomedusa; species Phyllomedusa bahiana. The sequence continues at coordinate 18,405 of JAODAL010062309.1, read as the reverse complement.
TATTAAATTTTTTTATCTGATTTTTAAAAATTTTACCTGATTGTTCCCTTAACCTTTGACCCTTGTTTGACATGTGCAGACCTGGCAGTTTTCTTTATTTAACCCCATGGTTTTAGCACTTTGTGTATGGAACTGAGGAAGTGTGGTCTACACACGAAACGCGTATTCCAATTGCTATTTGTAATAAATCTTCAACTAAAAGACTTCAGCGCTGTCATTACAGTCCATTTAAAGGAGGTTTTTTTCGGGGCAAAACTGGGGGAAAATCTTCACACCTTTTAGTATCTAGGAAGTGGATGTGGTCTAAGTCATAGTGAATTGTGAACTGTAGACCTGAGACGGCTGTGTTGATGTGGGAATGGAAATCTAGGAGCGAAGAGAGTGAGCCAGTCCAGATACAAAAGATATCATCTATGAATCTTACCCAGATCTTAGCATGGGATCGAAAGTACTCATTAGAGTATACGTGGTCTTGTTCAAATATAGCCATATATATATTGGCATAAGGGGGCCCATGTTGCTGCCCATTGCTGTTCCCTTGCATTATTTATAAAATTGATCTTGAAACAAGAAAAAATTGTTATGTATGATCAGAGACAGTATATCCAAACAAAATTGTCTGGCCTCATTCTGAAAATTGTGCTGTTCAAGAAAAATTTCTACTGATCTGATGCCTTCAGTGTGTCCTATGGATGTGTAAAGGCTAGTAACGTCCCACGTTACTAAGTAATGTGGCTTCACAACCGGAGAAATATTTTTAATTTTAATAAGGAAATCGCCTGTATCCAATAGGAAAGATGGAGTGAGTATTACCAATGGGGTGAGGATTTTTTCTACCAAGATTGACAAAGGAGACAAAATGGAATTCATGGAGGCCACTATGGATCTCCCTGGTGGTTTTGTGGGGTGTTTGTGGATTTTGGTTAATATATAGAAGACCGGTGTAATGGGGTACTGATTGGTAAGAAAATTAGCTGTCGGGGCATCAATGATTTCCAATCCTATGTATTTGTCAATAAGGTCTTTTATGAGTAATCTAATACCACTCTCACTCAAGCACACTGCTGCCATGGTCTTCTAATTCTCTCAAGCAGACTGCTTCCATAGTCTTCTATCTCTTTCAAACAGACTACTGCTATGGTCTTCCATCTCTCTTACACAGATTGCTCCCACAGTCCTCTATTTCTCTCAACCAGACTGCTGCCATAGTCCTCTATCTCTCTCAAGCAGACTGCTGTAATGGTCTTCCATCTCTTATTCAGATTGCTCCCATAGTCCTCTACTTCTCTCAAGTAGACTCTTGCCATAGGCTTCATTTCCTCTCAACCACACTACTACCATGGTCCTCTATCTCTCTCAACCAGACTGCTGCCATGGTCTTCCATCTAACTTAGAGCTTGTTCACACGGAGTTTTAACTCTGTGTTAAATCCGCTTTTTAGATCCGTCTCTGCAACCGACAGGACGGATCTAAACAATTAGCAGTGAGATTATCACTGCGGGCTATGAGGAACACGCAGCGACGTTCAAATGAGAGATCGTCGCTGCGTGTTTCAACACCTATGTTGGGTGCTCTCTGGAATGCATGTTCTGTGTACAACAAACTTTCCTTCATCCACGACCCTCCATCTTGTGCAACCTATCCTTCCTTGGTCTAACAGAAACCTGGCTGTCACCTTCTGACACAACTTCCTCTGCTGCACTCTCTTACAGAAGGATTCAATTTACCCACACCCCCCACCCTGGCAGCAAACATGGCAGAGGTGTTGACCTTTTTCTGTCAGAAACCTGCTCCTTTGTCCCAATTCCACCTCTACCTTCCCACACCCTCCCCTTCTTTGACGTGCTCTCTGTCTGCATCTACTCCCCCTCCAACCTCCAAGTGGCTGTTGTCTACCGACCCCCAGGCCCTGCCCCCCCGCCTTTTTTGACCGCTTTAATTTCTTGGCTCCTCCATTTTTCTTTCCACTGCCCTCCCCCACAAATTATTTGGGGGATATAAACCCCTAAATCAATAAAACCCCATTTCCATATTTTAACAAACTCATGTCACTCCCCCTTTTCCCCTTGGGGCCTCTCCCTTTTGGACCTTGGTGCCATCATTAAAGAGGGACCCCACGCTGGCCCTCATCTTCACCTGCTTTTTGGCCCCCATCAAATTTCTCTAAAACTCCCCTTTTCCCCTATTTTTTTAACCAAAAACCTGCAAAACCTTTCCCTTTCCCCCATCTCCGCTCCCCCTTTGTCCTCCTGCCCCAAACCTAGTGGAATCCCAGCAGGAAAAAACCCAAAAACCCTTTAAACCCCCTCACACTCTCTGCCCTCTCGGGCCCCCCCTTTTTCTTTTCATACCTAATTTGCCAACACAAAACCCCGCCACCGCTTTCTACAAAAACCCCAATCACCCCCCGCTTTTGACGGGGGTCACCCCAAAACAAATCGAAAAAAAAAAACAGAAAAACCTTTGGGCCACACGGGACTCCCCCAAACAGTTGAGGTGAGCTTTCTAAAATTTGTGGGGCCCCTTTGGGAAGAAAACCCGCCCCATGAGGACCCCCCTCTACAAAAAATTCAAAACTACTTTCTTTTTTAAATCTTTCCCCAACACCCCCCTCCCAAACGGAAATCACTTCACCACCCCAACCCAGACAAAGCTTCACCCCGCGTCCCCTCCACCGCCTCTATTCCTCCGTCCCCCCCCACTCACCTCTACACCTGCTCACACTTTTCCCCCTTAATTTGGCTTCTCTTCTGCCCCTCCGACAAGTTTTCCTTTCTCTACTGTTAAAATTTCCAACCTCACCACCTGTATCTTAAACCCACTTCCATCCCACCTCTCCCTGCCTTAGTGCTGTTATCATCCCTGTTCTCCCATCTCTTAAATCTACTTTAAACCCCCTGGCACCTTTTTTTTTACTTTTTTTTTTTTCCTTTTAAAACCGGGGCCCAAAACCCAACACCAACCCTTAAAAAACCCATCTCTTAAACCCCCCCTCTTCTTTTTCCAACTACGCCCCATCTCATCCCTTCCATTCGTTTTAAAACCCTAAAACAACACGTTTTATTTTTCAAGGGTTCCTCTCATTTCTCCACCAACTCTCCCTTGATCCCATGTTTTTCAGGCTTCCCAACCCTCCACCCCCTCTACTGAAATTTGGATACTAACCAAAATCGCAAACATAGAGTAACTGTTTAAAAGCCCCATGCCTTTAAATTTTGCCCTTTTCCTCCTAGACTTGTTCTTTTCCCTTTTTGGCACTGTAAAACCTTTTTCACCCCTTTTGCTAAAAATCCTTCCCCCCTTTGGCATCGGGTTTTGGGTTTTTTTTTTCCTGGTTCCCCCCCTTTTTACCTCCTAATCAGATGTTAATTTGCCCTTCTCCCCCCGAACCACCTCCCCCCTCAAGGCCCGCTCCTGTTGTTTGCCCCCCCAGGGGTTTTTCCCGGGCCCCACTTCTTTCAAAATTTTAACTTTTGGGTTTGGGGTCAGCTATTTTAGCAAAAACATGGCTTTCAAAAAAAACCTGAAATGTGATAAAAACCCAAAAAATCTTCCCGGCCCAAAAGCAACCTCTCTGTTTCCCCCCCAGCCCCCAGACTGTCTTTTGCCCAAAATTTTCCTCCTTCTTCTCCTCCGGGCCTCCAAAAAAATAAACGTGGAGAAAATTTTAATTTAAATTTTCCCAACTTTCCCACTCAATCCCTCCCCCCCTGTTCTCTCTACCCAAAAGTCAATGGCTACATTTCTCTAAACCGGGCTCCCCCAAGTCCGCTGCCTTGGGAAAACCTTTGTTTCCCAATCTGCCCTTTCCCAAACCACAACCCAAAAGCCCTCCCCCTCGGGGCCCCCCCACCTCCACCAAAAAAATATCCCCAAAAACCCGCTCATTTTTTAAAGTTTGAAGCACAAAAATTCTTACCCATGCTTTCTTTCATTTCCCCCCTAACAAATTGCAACATCCTTCTCTTGGGCCTCCCATCAAGCACCCCTCGCTCCCAAAAAACCCACCCATTAATTCTGTGCCCCTGATTCACCTCTCTCCTCCTACCCCTTTTGGCCTTTCCCCTTACCATCCTAACACGGGGTACCCATCCCCCAAAGCGAATACAGTTCAAGCTAGAAAACCTTGACCCAAGGTCTCCATAACCTCTCCCCTTCCACTTTTTCCCCCCCAAAATTTCCCTAGTTACCTCCCCTCCCCACAATCCCCCCGCTCCACCCAGGACCTTTTTCTTGCTCTCCCTTATCAGCTCTTCATTTAAATGTCCCCAAAGACTTTTCCGGGTGTTTCCCCCCCAAATCGGGGAACTCCTTTGGGCCCCCAAAAACCCCGGGACTCTCCCCCCTCTCACGGCCTAAAAAGAAACCTGAAAACCCTCTTTCGGGTTTGCCTATAACCAACAATAACCCCTTTTGCAACCCCCCCCCCCCACAAACATTTTCCCCCTCACCTTTCCGTCTCTTCCCCCCCTTTCCTTGTAAATTGAAAGGGCCCCTTCCCTTTTTCCCCTTTTGTCCCATTTTGTTAGTTTTTTGTCCCCTTTGAAATTGTTTAAACCTTTCCTTTTGGGTATATAACTCCCCCTGAATGTACAGCGTTTTGGGAACAAAAGGGGCCCCTCTAAAAAATTTTAAGTTTTAATAATCCCAAATACTGTATTAAAAGTCATTAAAGGAATTAAAAACCTGTATAATAAGAGCCCTCTTTTTCAAAAATTTTTGTGCCACAGCCCAAAAAGTCGGGCCCCGGATGTGCTAAATTTTCCCCCCGGGGCCCCGCACTGCTCCCTTATTTAATTTTCCCAGATCCTGCTTCCCTGCGTGCCTCTGCTGTGTGCTGTTGCATACATCCTTGCTTCTTAGGGCGCACGCACGCCAGCTCAGTGAAATGTAAGGGGTTTTAATTGAAAAGGCCATGACCCCTTTTTTTTTTTGGGCCCTTAAAATTCCTGCCCCCCTTGAAAGATTTTTGGTTTGTTACCCCCATAGAAAAAAGTGTTTTTTTAGGGGTTCCGGGCATTCCCATTTTACCAGTTCTCCTGCCTTTTTCCCTCGGGACTTTTTTGCCTTTTCCTCCCCCTGACCCATTTCCCAGCCCCCCGACTTTTTCCTGTCAAACGGTTCAGAAACCAAACACAAAACCCCCCCCAAAAAGGGTAACTGGGAGTCTCCTGCCGCACAATTTTTAAAATAAAACTGTGCGGGGGGGTTTTTGGGAAAAAGGACCGTGGGCTCCTTAGACTTTCTTCTTTTGATGCAGCTTATTCCACGCTTGCATTGGCCCGCAATCCTACCACCGACGTTAGGGCCCTTTCCTTTTACACGATCAAGAGCAAAACTATTTTGAGTGAAAAGGAAAAAAATTTCAAAAGGTGGCCACTTCGGGAAATTTTTCCTCCTTCCTAAACTTTTTGGGAAAATTTTGGGAAAAGGGATTACAATTACAATACAATGTTAGAAATTTTAAAAATCAATCTCCATGAAATTTTTTTTGGGGGGGAGGGCTAGGACAAGGGTAGGAAGCTATAAAATTAAAGTGGCAAAATTTTAAAATTTAAAAGCTACTGTTGTTTAAATAAAGGTGCTTTTCATACATTTCACTGTATGACGGGAAGCGTTTAAAGACAAAAATTAAACGGGAAAATCAAAGGGACAATTTTTTGAAAAATAAATTATTTTAGACTGTTTGCAGGGGGGGTTGGGGTAAAAAACTTCCTTTTTGTTGTGCACTATGCCCTTTTTAAAATAGACTTTAAAAACCGAGAGATTATAGCTGGGTTCTTCTCCCCTTTGAAAATGGTGGGGGTTTCTGAAACAGACATAAAAAGGCGACAGGTATGAACGGGGCGCCCCAGAATAGGGCTGGGGGCTTTTAATTTTTAACCGGCGCTCTAAAACTAGGTGCATTACCGACCCACCCGGTACTCGGTAATCACTTGAGATCAGGGGGTGTGCTGGAGGCATGTCAAAATACAACCAAATAAATTTAAAACATTTTTTTGTTTTATGATAAATTCAGGCCCCTTAAATTTTCTGAACAGTTAACCATTTAAAAAGGTTTTTTTTTCCGAGCCAAAGGTCCCCCTTTGGGTAGCTAGAAATTTTCTAAACCCATACCCTTTTTAGAACGGGTTAAATAAAATTCTGGCGGCAATTCTATCTGCTAATGCGTGCAAAAATGACGAGGGGCCCCAAAAACCCTACTTGTCACCCAAAAGAGTCAAAAAGTCAGATAGCCCCCCATTTTTATTTGAGGTAACCTTTCTATACTTGTAATGATAAGCTATGCACCTCCGTGCGGGGATGTGCCTCGAAACATAAAACGCTACCAATAAAATTTTTTTTGTGCCTTGATTAGCGCAAATCATGGCAAATAGCTTATCATTAGGGGCATAGGGAATGCCCCATCGGGCAAAACGGGGCCTTGGGGGCATAGCTTTTTATTACAATTTTTTGGGAAAGGGCGCCTAAAAAAATTTCTTGTAAAATTGAAAGGCCCTAACAATATAATTTTGTAATGTTGTCTATGTGCCTAAAAGGGGAACATTTCGTTATAGAGGCGAAACTTTTCGCATCACTTTAGGTGCATTAAAATTTCTTCGGCCCCCAAATTTAAAATTTGGGGCCTTTTTTTGTTCCCAGGGACATTTTATTTAAATAAAAAATAGGGCGTAAAAAGGGTTTTTAAAGGCGCAATCTAGAAAAAAAAATTTGGCGTTGGCTTTTTGGGAAAAACTGTGACAAAGGAACCTAAAATTGTCTTTGTATTCTAGAGTAGCAAAAAAATGTTTTTAAAAAAAAAATTTTTTTCCCCTTTTGACTGTTTTTAGTGCTTATGGATCTACTGAAAAATTGTTTTGTGTTTGAATGACAGAAGCAAAAACGGTAAATACTGTGTAAAAGGTTTTGGCGGGCTCACAAGGGAACAAAAAAACCCCCAAACATTTTTGTTTTTATTATTCCCATTCAAAATCAATTTTTTGTCCCCCCTTTTGTAGTTTCCCATGGGGTACGTAAAAAAAAAATTTTCCACATAAACATTTTTGGTTGGGGCCTTAAAAGGGCAAATTAAAGGTATATGGGGCACAATCCAAATCAATCTACATTTGCCCATCCCCTTTGTTTCTGATGCAAAAAAACCTTATACTTTTCAGAAATGGGGGAAAATGTATTTTAAATTTGGATTTTTGGGCCCAAATTGGATATCTTAAAGGGGCAAAAAAACAAAAAAAGAATGGAAAATTTTTTTTAAAGGGAAAAATGTTTCTTTCTTTTTTTTAAACCCTCCTGTCCCGATCTTCCTGCATTTATTTTGTTCAACCCGTTGTAAATCACAAAAAAAAATCAAACCCCTGGTAGTCGGGAACTATTTCCACTGAAAGTTAGTTTTCAGCTCCCCTTTACATTTTAACTAAAGGGGGGGAAAGTAAGGCAGATTGTTAAAAAGGAAGCTTTTTTCCCCCAAATTGAAAATATTACAAAGTTTGTTATTTTGCTTGTACTGTTTTTTTTTGTAAAGCTATGTTAAAATTTTAGAGGTACTTTTTAAATTTTTCCCAATTTTCAAAAGCCTATTAAAAACAGTTTTTTAATTTCACAGATTAGCTTTTTACGTGAGTTCAAAATTCGCCTATAAGCAAACTTTTTTAAAACAAAAAATGTTTTAATAAATCAATCCCTAAAAAGGAAAAAATTTTTTTAAAATTCTTTTAAAAACTTGAGTTGGGGTCATTTTGGTTCATTGCAAAAATTTTACCCGAAAAACCTTTACGGGCGGAAAATAAGTTTTTAAAAACACGCCCCCCCAATTTACTAAGTAAAAAAATTTTTAAAAAAGGGGGCTATTTAAACATTGTAAACGGGATTTTTCGTAAAAAATTCCAAATTCCCCAAAGGAAAAGAAATTAAACCATATTTGCCCCAAAAATTTAAAGTCATGGGGTAATAATGGAAATGACAAAAGGGAAAAAAAAGTATTGGACAGATGAGAAAGGAGGGGGAAAAAAAATCCCAAAGGGAAAGTCTTTAAAACCAGATAAAATTTAAAAAAAGTAAATTAAAAAAAAACCCTCCCCAAATTTTTCGATTTTGAAAATTCCTCTGCCCCCACTGCTTACATCCCAACTGTGTTTTTCGTTCCCTAGGGGTTTTGGGAAATTTTCAAAAGCTGTTCTTTGCGGGTTTCAGTGCTGCAAAAAAGTTACCCTCTCCAATGGGCTGGCCTCTTCTGCGGGATCCAAAAAAAAGGCACCCCCCCCCCCAAACCCTGCCCTGTGCCTGAGTTTGGTTTTTGGGTTTTTGGGCAAAGGGCCCTGTTTCATTGCTCAACCCCTGCCCCCTGTCTTGCGGGTTTCCGGGGAAGTTCCTGTTTTGTTGTCTTTTTCCTGTGCTTTTCCACCCTGGGCGGAGTCATGTTTTCCCCTGGGCCGTCCCTTTCCGAGGGGAGTTCTGTTTTCATGGGGCAAAACCCCCCGGGGCGGGGGCCCCCGTTGTTTCCTGTGCGTTCCTCCTGGGGGAAACCCTGTTTTCCCTTTGTGAAGTACCTCCTGGGGGGTTCCCTTTTCCCTGTGAATTCCCCCCGGGCCAAAGCCCCTGGGGTTTTTACCTCCGGCTGACCCCTGTGTTTCCGGGGGCCCATCCCCCTGGCGGAGCCCCTGTTTTCCCCTGTGCTGTCTCTCCTACCCCCCGACCCCCCAAGCCCCCCTGTAAATCTGCAGCCCCCCGGGAATCTGGGCCCCCTAAGCTTTCCCCTTTTGGACTTTGTTTTTCCCATGTGGACTTTATCGCAGTTTTTCGGGAACTGGGCCCTTACTTCCCTGTATGTGGGTGGAGTCTCCCTCCGTGGTCCCAAGGATCCACTTTTCCACCCCACTTTTCCAAGCATTTCCCTTTGTTTAAATTTTTCACTATTTTTCTCCAATAAAAGCGTTTTAAACCCTTTCCCCCAATTAGTGAAAAATAATACCCGGGTGGTTCAAAAAAGCTTGGGCCAAAAAAAAGTTGCTCATTTCCAAGGGGTCCCCACACGAAAAATGTTAAAGAAGGGTAAAACCAAAAGAGTGTCCAAGACCATTAAAAACCTTATTTTTTTCAAAAAAATACTGGGGTGGGGATTGTTTACAGAACAAAATTTTTTTTTTTAAAAAACTGAAGTTTTTCCCAAAGGGGCATTATTTGGGGTCATAAATTAGAATGGGCGTTTTATTCTAAAAGAAGGGGGAATTCGTTTTTTGAATTTTAGGAAAACTTCGGGTTTTGAAAAAAAAGTCGAAGTTTTTGGGGGACTTGGGTGAACGAAAAATGTGCTTTATTGTTAAAAGGCTGCGGCACATGGGTTAAAATGGGGGCAAAGCACCTGGGAGGGAAAAAGGGCTTTGCCCGCTGGGCATATTCAGAATTTAAAACCAATCAAGACCCCGGGGTTCTGTGACGTCACCCCCACTAATTTTAAGTTTGGGGGGCGACGCTTTGGGGGCTCAAAACCGCTCTCCTGTTTCTGATTTGGGGGAAAGGGGTGCCGCGGCGCTGTAATTTGCTCCCTTTCTAAAGAAATTTTATTTTTTTACAGCGTTTTTTGGGGGGGGGGCTCAGCTTGTCTCAGAGGGGCTGTTTTCTCTTTTAAAATTCCATTTTTTGATTTTGTGGGGGATTGGGGCTTGGGGTCCAGTGGGGTGTTTCCCGTGCAGCTGCAAAACCTTTTTAAAGCTTTCTGCTCGCCCGCACAATTTTAAAATCCCCGGGGGGGTCTAAGACCCGTTTTTTGTTTTATTCATTTAAAAAAAAAAAGCGTTTTTTTTCAATACAAATACCACTTTTAAATTTTTTGGGTGCTCAATTCTTTTGCGCAATTTACATCCAGGGGTTTTAAATTTAAAGGGTTTTTTTTTGCTTTTGGTGACTAAAATAAAACCGTCTTTATCGCCAAATAAACAAAATTTTTTTCCTTGTAGCATAATTTACAAGGGGAAAAATTAAAATTTTTCAATTTTTTTTCTTGGGTTTTGTAGCGTAAAAAAAAAGCCGTTGTAAACACGCTACAAAACTAGTAGTAGTGGGTTTCTCAATGGTTTTTCCCCCAAATTTTTTCATCCAGGGGTTTAAATTTTTAAAGTTGTTCTGCAGTTTTTACTAGTAAAAAAACTTTGTTTTTCACCGGGCCACCAAAAAAAATTCCCGTACATCATTCATTTCTTAAGGTTAAATTTAGCCTTTTGTGTTTTTATATTCAGTTAAATACACAGAGTTTTTAAACGGGGGACATAAAAAGTAAATTTTTTTTGCCTATTTGGGAGCGCCCAAATTTTTAAACCCTTGGGGTTTCCAAGCTTGTTTCTGGGTTCCTTTTGGGGGCAAATATGGGGTGTTTTTTTCAAATACAGATATTTTCATCAAAAAAGGGGGTCTTACATTTTTAAAAAACAAAAAGAAAGTCAACCTTTTAGGGGGGGCAGGCTCTTCACCTGGGGAAATGGCAGGGCACAAACATTCCAAGGGGCCCCGGTCGCAGCACAGCAAGGGGGACGTTCCCGCTGGGTTTAATCGGTGGGGCCACAACTGGGCCCCTGTAAACTAGCGGCCGGTGTTGTTCACAACCCAATGGTTTTTGATTGGTTGATAGGTCAACCATTTTTCCTTCCCGATGACATCTGCAACCCCCAGCCCAAAAATCGGGGGGAATGTCAGCCCAGCCCTTTTTTATTTGGGGAAAGGCCCGGGAGCGGGTCAACGGGCCCTCCCCCTTCCCTCAACCCGCCTCTTTCCCCTCCAGTTTTCCCCCAGTCAAGATCTACTATGTGGTCTGGGGTCCAAGGGGCCCCTAAAATAAACGAGGGTGAACCAAATTTAGGGGGGGCAGTCAGCAGCTACTTGGCAGCGAAGAAATGGGGCCCAAAACCCTGCTTCTTGCGGAGGGGGCAAAGGAATTTGATGTTGAGAGGGCATGGGAGGGCATGTTTGAGGGGGCAGCCTTGGCATACCAAGACCCGGGGAAAGAAAGGGAAACAGTTTTTGGGTGAAACACAATTTGATTATTTATGTAGCCCACCGCACTTTTGGGGGGGCCGGGGGGGAGGCAAAGGGCCCTTTATCTTGTCAGGGAGAAGAAAGGGGGGTCCCGCTTGCCAAAAGCAGGGTCGGCGCCAAAACCGCAAGTGGGGTTTTTTGGGCCCTTTAGTCCAAAGGATAGCAGCCCTTGGGGAGGTCGGGGCCCAAACGGCCAAGGGGTTAAAAAACCCCCCTTCCCCCAGGTTTAAAGGGAAATAGGGGGGCCCGCGAGGCCCGGGGGCGGGAGTAGTCACCAGTTTCGGAAACCGTTGGGGGGTTTTAAATTTTTTCCGATACTCGGAGGTGTAAGGCCCGTTCTTTGGGTAAAAGACACCGGAGGAAAACGAATTTTGGGGATATGTTAAAAATCCCGTAGGGGAGGGAAAAATGAAAGCCCTTGGGGCCCGGGGGCTAATGTTGGACCCCAACCGGGCCCCTTTTCGGGCAACCCCTGCAGCGTAAACCCCTTTCCCGGGGGCCCGGGGGGAAAACGTGGGGTCAAATGTGGGGGGTCCCCTCCCGCCCCCGCAGCAACACAGCAGCTGAGCGCCCAGTGGCCCCGCCCTGCCATTGCAAGCCCGTCAAGGCTCCACCACCTTTTGGCAGAAGGGGGGCCCGTTTTTTCTTTGGGGCATCATCTCCCGGGTTCCCAAAAATCCCGCCCCCCTCGCTTCTCATGGGCCAGAGGTTTTTCAGCGAGGCGAAATTTCAAAGAAAACATATTTCGTCCAACCATCCCTAATTTTCAGAAGCGGGGCCGTGCTCCTTTTCCCAAATTGTTGGTGCTGGGGTCCCTTCCCTTCCAAAAAGGTGGATCAGCCCCGTTTTAGTGAACTAATTTGGGTTGTGGCCCAGCCGAGAAAGGAAGGGTTTAAGCCGTAATTTCTTTTCCCAAAAAAGGCGTACCAGCATTTATAAAAATGTTAGAACAGAAAGGGGGGCCCGTTTCCCTTTTCTTATTGGGGTTTTTTTCCAAGGTGCAAGGCCCGCGCGGACGGGCTGGGGCGGTAACTACGGGGTTTGGGCCATTTCCCTTTTTCCCTTTAAAAGGCCCAATGGGGTTGTGCTTCCCGGCCCCAGGCACAAACCCAAAAACTTTGGGCGGAGCCCCGCTTTTTCCTCCACGTTTTTTCAAAACTGCGGGTCCGTTTTTCCCCCCTTGTTTTTGGCCCCCTCCCCCCTCCCCCACCACCACCACTCACCTCCACCCAAATTTCTGCTCCTTTATCCCACCTGTGGCCCGGCCAAACCGGTGTACGCCCGTTTTAAAAACCCGGCTTGCCTCGGCGAACGAAGTCCACAAAGGGAGGAAAATACTCCGCGCTTTCAGCAAGAAATTTGATGTGTTGGGGTTTCTCCGCGCCCAAATGCAAAATCGGAAACCCTGGTGATGGACAAAAGGGGGGGAACATTTGGGGTCCGCGCCCGCACCGAGGAGGGATGGTCCATGCGCCCCCAAAGGCGCAAAGTGTTCAATCTGGTTTGAAAAGGTTTTCCCGAAAATTTTTCCCCTGATCTTCAAAGATTTTGAAAAAAGGCCAAGGGAAAAAATGCATTGGGACTTCATCCCCTTCCTACAAAACCAGGAAAAAACCCCCCCCCTTTTAGTTTTCAGGGCAGAACGGCCCCCCCCAACACACTCCCGATTTTTGCGGTGTTTCCACCCGTTGGGGAATTCCCCCGCCCGCACATGTTGGCCGACTGTATGAACGAGAAAAGGGCCCTTAACGATTTTTTAGATTCCAGGCAAGGGAAGGGAAATAATCCCCGTGTAACTTTGATGTCAGCCATGGCAATTTAAGCATGACAACCCGCCGTTTGTTGAGGCCAATTTTAAGGGGGCCCGTTTTTTGTCCCGTTCCCCCAGGACTGGAATAACGCATTCCACGCTTAAAAGGGCCCGGAAAAAGGGTTTCTGAAAAATTTTTTCCCGGGCCCGGGGTGGAACGTGGCGATACATCTCGTGGGCCCCATGAGTCCGAAGGAGACTGAAAAGGAGGGAGGGGGGAGACAATTTGGGGCAGGCATTTTTGGTGAAATTAAAGGGGATTTTTTTTAACCCCGGGGACAAAAGGGGGAGCAGGAGGCAGCTGGAGGAGGTGGATGGAGATGAGGAGAGAGGGACCCATTACCCACAAGCCCCCGTGGCATATACGTGGAATGGGAGGCAGGGGGCCCCTCGGGGGCACTTGGCAGATGGCCCGCGCATGCTTATTTGCCTGGGCTAGTGGACAAACCCAATAGTCAAACATCCCCGGGAAAAGGGATGAAATTCTGGTTTTCCCCCCCAAAAATACCCTCGCCTTTCCGGTCCAAAAAAAGGGGCCTTTTTTTTTTCCCCCGCTATTGAGAGGGGGGGACAAAAATCAAATACTATAAGGGGGGATCCTCCCTAGTCAGTTTGGGGCCCCCTGCCTATTTTCCCGGGATCCTCCCCCCCTCTGGGCGGGGCTGGAAAACCGGGGGGTTTTTCAGCCTCACGTACTTTCCGCCCCGGGCTGGGGAAAAAAGGGGGGGGGGGTTGGGACAGTTAACCAACCCCTCCCCAAACGCAACCTAAGTCTTTGGGGTTCCCGATGAGCAGCTTCCTTTCCACCCGCCTAGTGGGGGGGGGGGAGGGGGGGCCCGGGGGGGCGCCAAAGGGGTGGCCCGGAGGGGGGGTCAAAGGGCCCTGGAGCAATGGGACCCCGAACCAACATGTGGTGGCCTAAATTGGGCAGGGCCCATCGCCCCCCCCCTTTTTGAAATCCGCCCGGGGCTATGGGCAGCCAAACCGGATGTGTTGGGCCCCAACTTGCCGAGTTGCAGTGGAGAAGCTGTCCTGCCCCGGCCCCCGTAGTGTGGGATCAAGTGGGGTTCAGTTTCGGCAGGGGGCCAAACGTTTTCCAAGGAGAACCCCCTTGTCCATGGGGGAAAAGGGAAAGACTGACCTTTGTCAAGATGAAAAGGGTTGGAAACGGCCCAGGATTTCCACACAACCAATTCCTTTAGGGTCCCGACTCATCAACCTTTACGCCTCACCCAAACTGTGAGAAATTTAAATCTGGGTTCTAAAATTCCTGCCTCGCCACTATTTGATGCCGCCCAAACCCCCCTGGTTTCCAAAATCTGCCCGACAGTTTCTCCTCTGCCACCCCAAACCATCTTTACCAGGGACTGGTTTTTTCCCCCACCTCCCACACTCTTTTCCCTTGTGGGCCCCTTTTTTGACCCCATGCTGCTGGGGCTGTTGCGGGGGCCGTGGGCTTTCCCCACGTGTCATTGTGCCAAATCTTGACCTCATGATGTTGCTCCTAGCCGTCAACCTCCCCCCCCTTTTGGGCATTGTGCCACTCCCTTTTGGGGATACTCCCGGTTTTTTTCCACCTCCAAAAAATGTCAAATTTTTCCACTGTCCCGACCTTTATCTGTGCTTTTGGCTTTGCCGTGACCTTTGACACTGTTTTTTTGTGCCACTCTGTGGGCCCATTCCCGTTTCTCCACCTCCAGAAAAGTCTTTGTGCCATTTTCTGACCTCATGCTGCTGTGGCTGCCGCAGTCCCCCTCCACACTTGTCACTGATGTTGCCCCCCCTTTAGCTCCAGCCTTTTTTTTTTCCCCCGCTTTTGCTGGGATGACTTTATCAGGTACATTCCCCCCTTTCAGGGTTTTTTTGGGCGTTTTTGACCTCCCTTAAATGCCCAGGAATTTTTAGTTTAAGCGGGTTCTAAGAGCGGGGGAAAAAAAAAAATTTTTTTGTGGTGGGCATACTTAACACAACATTGTATGAAGAACCCAAACCCAAACTCCCCCCTGCAAAATTTTAAAAATGGCACAACATTCTTTAAAAGCAAACCCGCAGGCCCTGGGCAAACCCGGAAAAAAGCTGTTTTTTTTTTTTTAAAGTGGGTTGTCCCGAAGTAATTTTCCCGACCGAAGTTTTTTTTTGTCGGGAAAATTCGGGGGGAAATGAGCGGAAAAACCCAATTTTTTAGAAAAATTGCCCATCTCTATCATAGTCTGTAAAAAATTTTTTTAAAAAAACAAAAATTTTACTATAAAACCCGTCATGACCAAGTGCTCCACACAAGATTTTAGACAAAGGGGTAAAAAGGGATTAAACACAGAGCCCCCAAAGGGCTATTTAAAAAAGAAATTGCCACCAGGGGAAAAACATGTGTCTATGTTTTTCCACATAATAAATCTTTTTTTGTTAAATTTTATTTAAAGATATGTACAAAATTAAATAAGTAGTTTTTTTTTATAGCCTTAAAAAAAAATTTTCCTGTTTTTTCGGGGTAAAAACAGTCACATGTAGTCATATACGTCTTCAGCGGTTTCAGAACAGTTTTAAATATAAAAAATGGGGGGTTAAAACATCTTTTAAACCCTTTTTCCTTATCTGTTTTAATTTTTAAAAAAAGTGATTTTTTTAACTTGCCCAAACTAATATCTACCAAACAAATGGCTTTTTTTCCCCGAAAAATCCCTTTTCTGTTTTTTTTGGGCCCCTTTGGGCCGAAAGGGCAATTTAACATTACCCTTTCAAAACAAAAGGGTTTTAAATTCAGTAAGGTTTGGGGCCTAAAATTTTTTATAAAATTTTAAATTTTTTGGTTGTTCAAAAAGACAAAAACATAAAACTGACGACACGGGGTAAGTAAAGTAAAGATTCCCGGGATGTAAGTTTTCTTTTTTTTATTATTTTTCAGTAGGTGTCGGGTAATACATGGGAAAGGGAGAAGCCTCCAATTTCGGGGAGACCATTTCCCCTGTATCAGGGAAAAAGGAGATCCCGGCCAATTTAATTTTTAAAAAGATAAAGAAAAAAGTTAAGTTAATTTTTTTTTTACAAAAACTAGGAAACTAAAGGAAATCTTTCCATTGTCGAAAAACCCAAACAAAAATGATATGAGTGGTCTGAAAAAATCTTTGTCTTGGGAATTTCACAAAAATGAGAAAAAATCCATTTTCAAAAAATATTTGTTTTGGTCCCTACTTAAAAATTTTAAATTGGGAAATAAAAACAACCATAAAAATCGCAAAATAATAAACCAAAATTTTAAAAAAACTCCTCATCCCACATAAAAAAAACCCCTTTCCCCCCCCAAATCTTCAGGCATGGGAAAAAAAAAAAAAAACACTGTCTCAAAAAATAGGTTTTTAAAGGGGTCTTTCTTTCACAAAATGCACCCCAAAAGAATTTTGTAATTGGTTCAAAAATATCAATAATTTCCCTTTTGTGATGATTTTTTAATGAGGAAAAGCAGGAGTTTTTTGTGAATGGCCCTTGTACAGATTTTGCTTTGGGGCTTTGCTTCCCCAAATTTTTTTTTTTTTTTTACCCGGTTTTTTTGTTCTTTTTTTTTTTTTTTTTTGCTTTTTTTTGTTTTTTTTTTGTTTTTAAGAAAAAAGTTGGGGGAAAAGATCAATTATTTTACCTTTCTGACAGCCGGGCCCTAATTTTTTTGGCCTTTTATTCCAAAAGATTAAAATTTTTTATTTTTTAATCTTTCAAAAATATGATGACTTTTTTAACTCAAAGATGTTTCTTTTTTAAATTTTCTTGTCAATTGGGATTTTAACCAATTTAAAAAAATTTCCTGGGGAAAAACCAAAAAAGAAAGTTTTAAAAGGTTTAAAAGTTTAAAAAATTTTTACTTGCCGAATTTTTTTGGGGGGTTGTCTTTTTATATTTTTTTATTTTTTTTTTTTAAAATTTTATATTTTTCTTTTTTTCAAACAGGTTGTTTAAGATGCCCGAGAATTCCTAGTAAAAAAAATTGGTTTTCATTATGGTTTTTTTTAGATTTAAAAAAAAAATACAAAAATTTCTTCCCAAATTTCTTAAATTTTAATTGGGGAGGGAACCCCTTTTTCTTGGGGACCAATTCCATTTTTTTTTTTTTCCCCCCTTACTGACCCGAAAATGATTGGTGGGGGTAAATATTTTGGGAAACCCCTTTTGGGATAAAAAAACCAAAGGGTAAAAAATTATTATTAAAATTTTTAGGGGGCGTGAAATGAAGCCCAAAAATTTAGTTGGGTTTGGGGAATTTTGGGTTTTTCTTTTTGGGGTTTTTGCTTTACTGTAACAATCCATGCGCTGAGGCCCCGTTCGTTGGTAACTGGGTGAAAAATGGACTGTGATCACCCCGGCGGGGGGAGGGTTTGATGGAGACCATGCCAGGGAGGGGGGGTATTAAAAGGGCCCCCGGGTTTTTTTTAAACGGAGCCCCCAAAAAGCGGGGACGCTTTGCTGGGGAAAAAACCCCAGGTCGCTCCCCCTTAACGGGGTTTAACCGGGGGTTGACAGCCGAGGGGGAGGACAGGAACTCCGGGCCCACAAAAAGGGGGTGGTAAAAAGGAAAACGATCCCAGCGGGATCCAGCAGGAAAACTAAAACGGTTTTAACGCGGGAAATCCAGCGGGTTTAACGGACTGGTATTTTTGGCGGGGGATACAGCATTTTAACGGACGGGTTTAAAAGAAAGAGGTTTCAGAAAGGTACGAGACACCCAGAAGCCCGGAAAGGTGGTAGTTGGAGTCTGAGGACTGCGGGAAAACTAAACCCAGCTTCGGGGTTAAGTCCAGAGAAGCTGACAGGAGCTCAGATGGTTTTCAGCATCGTTGAGGACCCCAACCCAATGGATGAAAACTAAAGGAAGGACGAAACTTCTCTTATAGGGCCCGGGGGCACAGGTCAAAAAGGAAGACCCCAGACCCCAAAAAAGGGGGAAGAAGCTGCCCCGAAAGGGGGCCCCAGGAAGCACGTGCATGCACAAAGGGCCCCCGGAAGCAGGGAGCAACCCGGGAAAGGGGGTATATAACAGAGAACCAAAAGCCCAAAGGGACCCCCCCAAATGGAAACCCCCGCAGGAAATGGCAGGAAACGGACCGGCGAGGGTCCAAGGGCAGGGGGGCCGCGGCGTGAAAAAACCCTGCACATTTCGAGATAAATTATGTTATATTTTAATTTTTTTATTTTTTTTATTTATAAAAGGCCCCCAAAGGAAAAGGTGATTTTTTAAAATTTTAGTATTTTTTATTTTTCATTCTTTCAAAAATTTTTTTTTTTTTTATTTTTTTAACGGTTCCCATTACCCAATTTAGGGCCCAAATAAGGGATCATCTTTAAAAATATCAAAAATCTTGTCCCCCACTCTGAGTTTAAACCCGGAAAACCCAAGAAAAGCGTCAAGTAAACAAATTTTTAAACCCAAATGAGTCCCTAGGTTTTTGTGGTTCGGAGGGGACATAAAAATTTTCATTTTTAAAAAATTTTCATAGCTTTAATAATTTTCCCGTGCTTGATCCCTTTTTTTTTGTTTCCCTTTCCACCCTGTCCAAATTTAAAATATTTCTGAAAAAAACTGAAATTTA
>JAODAL010062308.1:0-19826 GCA_025379985.1 Phyllomedusa bahiana | reverse complement strand
TTGTAATGAGCCATGTTTGTAGGTCGCCTTGCTCACACCTGCCTTTGCAGCTTTGATCATAAATTAAATGACTTGGTTACCCTTAAACCACTTTGTAACCAGTTTGCAGTATGTTTCGGGTCATCATAAGCCCTGCGCAATGTAACAAGGCAGATTTCTACTTCACATACATTTGTATTTCACAGCGCATATTACGCTTGAAAGTACTGACACGTCACTTCTTTTTATGGGTGTAATTACGCGCCTCAAAATCCAATTGTAAAGTCACTTTCATCTGAGCGATGACGTCAATTTTACTTGTACATTCTTTTACCGTATTTCCGAGCCTTATTTCAGTATGTAATTTCACTGAACACTCCCTTAGTCTTCCTGGAGTAGTCAGTCATATATTTATACGCAGTTACATAGTGCCAGATTGCAGTGGGACATGTATATCAGAAAGTAGGTGTAGGTAAAAGAAAAGAGCTACAATCGGCACCACACCCTGGAGCACTCAGACGGGAGTGGAACAGCAGTCCGGTATTAACACACATTATGACCGCTAAGATGGTGCTCAGCAGCAAAAATAGAAAGATGCAAAAAATTGTCCCAGACAAAGATAGGCCGTGGCACTCATCACAAAATCATGCTGGTCTTTATTTTCTATGTACATATTAGGGGTAGTCACAAAATGACAGGTATGAATCAAGGCCTACGGCTGTTTCGCATCACTGATGCTTCCTCGAGGCCATGAGGGAGATGACGTCAATACATCTTAAATCTCCCTTCCACTGGTCAATTATAATTAAAAATATCTTTAACACATACTCCACAATATAAACACATATGAAGACAATGACTACAAATATTTATAAAAATGATGAAAGATCATTACGGTCTTTTAGACCTAATGGACTCAATGCCCCTGTACACAGAATCCATTCAGCTTCACATTTCAGTAATCTGATATGTCTATTCTTTCCATTATTAGGGGAAAAGACTTGTTGTAGACCTGCAACCCTAAGACAACTAACATCATTTTTGTGAATATCACGCATATGATTTATCAATCCCTTTTCTGTTTTTAATGAATAAGCTGGTTCTCTTATATGCTTAAATAAAGATTGCATAGTAATATAAAGATGTGAAGCTGAATGGATTCTGCATACAGGGGCATTGGGTCCATTAGGTCTAAAAGACCGTAATGATCTTTCATCATTTTTATAAATATTTGTCGTAGTTGTCTTTATATCCATTTATATTGTTGAGTATCTGTTAAGCCTGTTTTTATTATGATTGACAGGTGGAAGGGAAATTTAAGGCGTATTGATGTCATCTCCTTCATGGCCTCAAAGAAGCGTCAGCGACACAAAACGGCCGTAGACCTTAATTCACACCTGTCGTTTTGTGACTACTCCTTATGTATGTATTGAAAATAAAGACAAGCATGATTTTATGATTAGTTCTATGGCCATCTATGTTTTCCTGGGACTATGTTTTCCTGGGACGAGAAAGAAAGTGTACAGCAACAGGCAATTCTAAGGAAATAAATGAATTTTGTTTAATTCTAAAAATAATACAAACAAAAATATTCAAAAAATATCCCCAAAGTTCAGACCCAAAGATTTTTTTCTTGTTTATAACGTTGAAGGAGAACCTGTTGTAGATTGTAAGCGTTTGCGGGAAGTGTCCTCTTTCTCTGTACCAGTTTGTTGCTTATCTGGTTGATAATAATTGTACTTCTTTTGTCTTATCATTTCAAACCCCTTTGTTGGTTGTACAGCGCATAGGATTGAATGGTGCTTTAAAATAAATAATGATGATATAACTGTTATTCCATACAGATAACCACTGGAGCTTCTGGATTGGATAGGGCCACCACGTAAGTGGTAAAGTAAGCTGATTTACAACAAGCCACAAAGGCCCCATGAACATGGCGTCAAAGTGGTCCATGTATTCTAATATAATTTTATTATGCAAGCAGAAAGCTCATGAATACCTCTCCCAAATAATAGGAACCCAAAGCTATTGTAAATGACCGGATCCAAATCTAACTGTGAAATGCTCTTTATTGGCATACATCAATACTGTCTTCAGTAATTGTGCAATGGAGTTCTCATTAAGAGCAGAATTGGTAAATTAATTTCTCTGCTTAAAGGTAAATTTCCATTTAATGCATTTATGACATTTTTATAGGCTTTATGACATTTTTTATAGGCACAGAAGGCTGGTAGGCATTTTGCTGGCTCTCCTGATTCTTCTAGGAGAATCCAAGAAACCAGTTGCTAAGGGGGCAAGGTTTATGCTTTAAACAAAAAAAAAGTGCTTGTTTTGGGGGCATTTTCTCTTCATTTTGTGTTCCTATGAGACAGCTATAGAGAAAGCCAACTGCTGGGCACGTTTTATTTATGTATTTAGTTTCTACAATTTCTCTCTTCTTAACGAGAACTTTGTATACAACAGTGAAATGGTTGTGACACCGCCATGATGCTGGTTCGAATTTGAACTGGCTACTATCTGCAGAAACTTGGGATTTTATTTTTAACAATTTTTCACAAAACTTAAACCCCAAAAATTTTTATAAAAATCACCCATGATTCAAAAAATTTCCCCAGAAAAAACTGTCCTTGTTGCAAATAGCAACTAATTGCAGAGGAGCTATACATGCATGTTGGGTGATTACGAGGGTCTCAAATACTATTCATTTGTGGTCACCTGCTGAGGAATTAAGTTACCTTCCAGCACTAATGGCATTGAACCCAAAATTTGTTATTAGTGTGTGATAGGTGTGGGTCACCTCTGGAACCTGCAACTATCTTGAGAATGAGCCCCAAAACGTCTCTAATTTGAACGGAGGGTAGTTGTAAATCAAGTTATTCAGCCATTTAGCTGTACTCAGAATGCTGATTGTAATGGATACAAGAGTTCTAACCACCTCTCTGTTCAAAATGGAGGTGGGACCCCCACCTATCTCACTTGATGGTATATCTTAATGATAGGCCATCAATGTGTATTGTGGGAATATCCCTTTAAGTTCTATGATCAGTACATATTACAAGGCAAACAAAATGAGAGGGTTCCCTCCTATTATCCCTGTCTTCCCCAACAATGCAAATGCAAAAATTCTAAACAAATAAATGCTACCATATACAAAAATGATGGCTGAAAAACTTTTGGCTTGCAGCGGTCCTCTCCATTCATTTTTATATTGAGATCCTTGCGACCAGTGGGATGTGGCTTCAAAGGTTATCCTGAAAAGAGCCTAACATCTTAATCACATGACCTCCAGGGCCTGAAATAGAAAAGGCTTTCTGTGTGTTGAGACACATAAAATTACTCAGCTTCCTATCATCAAAAGCTGATCCAGAACTGCAGGAAGCCCCCAGAACATGTAATGAAAGTACATAAAAGCCTAACTGTATGACAGATACTTTTAACATTTGTTTTTGTTGGACAAATCCCTTTAACTAAAGGCATTCTATGATGAGCATACAGTATGTCAGTTTGCACCAAGATATTCAAATAGGAACAAGACACGAAAACAAGTGTGTACTCTCTAGTTATTTCTGTATTAATTGGATGTGAGGGGTGTAAAAAATGGATCATGATAATTAATTATCTGTATAGGAAGGGTACATTGAAGTACTTATTCTGATTGAATAATCAAACTAAAGTGATCACTTAGATGCATAGTTGCCTTGGATGTTTATGTCATAAAAGGAATAAACTTTTGCCTTTGGAAGTGTAAAATGATTTATTAGATCCAATTTCAAGGATTTAATTTAGTGAAAAGCATTTCAGACAGAAGAGAATTTCTGTTTTCACCCTGCTGAAAACTGGAAGATTGGTCATATTTTGCTTGTAACTGTTGTCAAATATTTCATAAGCCAAACAGATGATCTTTGTTGATTGCTTTTAACCTACCTGGAAGAAGACTAACTGCTCAGATGCAGAACATTTGCAGCTAGAAAGTGATCTTCCTTGGAATTCCTATAGGTATATGAAAATTGTAACAGTTGAAGACAGCATATCTCGTTCTTGAAAAAAGTTTTATTATAAATTCTGTTTTTCTTGTCATCCCACTATCATAGGCACTGAAGCAAAGCTTGCAAAACAGTTCTATATGATACCGTTCATTCTGATCCTCATCATAACTCATGAAAATAATGCCAGAAATATGTAAAACAGATTTCTAGAAAAGAGTAAGCAAGGTAAGATGAAATGACAACCATTAGTAAAAAAGGATCACCAGGGTCATTAGGGTAGATGCACATACAGCATTTTTCAAGGTACTGATGTATTTTTTCTTAACAACCAAATATTTTAGGAAAGTTTATAGTGAAATAATAAATGGACTATAACTAGAGATGGGCGAATTGATTCTAATGAAGTGGAATTCGTTTAGAATTTCAGGAAAACGTCGATTCTGAACGAAGTTGAAGTTTGGGGTAATTCGCGGGAAAAAAGCGTGCTTTTGATTGATAAAATGGCTGCTAGCACATGGCGTTACATGGGGCAAAGAAGTCTGGGAGGAAGAAAAGCGTAGCCTACATGATATGTGCAGAGATGAAGCCAATCAGAGACCGGCGGGATTCTGTGATGTCACCGCACTATATAAGTCCGGGCGCCATGCTCGCTCCTCACTCCTCTCACTGTACTGTGTAGGGAAGGTGCTGCCGCCGCTGCTGCTGCTTATGATATCTCATACTAAAGAACTCACTTTTATACAGCGATTTTTGGCGGGTGTCACAGCTTGTCTCGGAGACTGCTTCTCTTACTTTCTAATTCTGATTTTGTGGGGTATTGGAACTGAAGTCCAGTGTGCATCCAATTCAGCTGCATATACATTTTAATGCTATCTGCTCAGTTCTTGAGCACATTGAATATCCAAGGGTTATCTAAGCCTGTTCCTGTGTATTCAGTTAAAGAAACAGTGTTTTTACAATCCAAATACCACTTAATTTTTGGTTGCTCATTTATTTTACACAATTTAGATCCAGGGGTTAATTAAGCGTTGTTCTGCTGTTGTGGTCACTAAAAGAAACGTTGTTTTTCACCGCTAAAGAAGAAATTTTGCCTGTAGCATAATTCATATTCAAATGTTAATTACAAGTTTTTCTGTTGTTGTGTTCCGTAAAATACACGCCATTTTAACACGCTGCAGAGCTGGTAATTGTTGGCAGCACATTTCTTTTGCTCAATTTACATCCAAGGGTTTAACTAAGTATTTTTCTGCAGTTGTACTTAGTAAAAAGAAAGTTCTTTTTCACCCCAAAAAGAAATTTTGCCTCTAGCATAATTCATATCCAAATTTAATTTTACGGGTTTTCTGTTGTTGTGTTCCATAAAAATACACACCGTTTTAACCCCGCTACAAAGCTGGTAATTGTTGGCAGCACATTTCTTTTGCTCAATTTACATCCAAGGGTTAAATAAGTATTTTTCTGCAGCTGTATTCATTAAAATAAACGTTGTTTTTCACCGCCAAAGAAGAAATTTTGCCTGTAGCATAATTCATATCCGAAGGTTTAATTAAGCCTGTTTGTGCTTTTCTATTCAGTAAAATACACAGTGTTTTTAAACGGCACATACCAGTACATTTTTCCTGCCCATTTGTGGAGCGCAATTTATATCCAAGGGTTACCCAAGCTTGTTAGTGGGTTCATTTGGAGTCAAATACAGGGTGTGTATTTATCATATACAGATATCTTCATCAAACAGTGTCTGTACATTTTAGAACAAAGAATATGTCAGACAGAGATGGCAGGCTCTTCACCTGCGAGTGGCAGTGACACAAACATTCCTGGAGCAGGCCCAGGTCACAGAACAGCAAGGGGATGTCGCAGCAGGGGTCACTTGGTTGGGGCCCAGAAACTGCTGCTGTCATCTAGGGGCCGTGTGTTGTTCAGCAACCCAATGGTTCTTGATTGGTTGACTAGGTCATCCACTGCCTCCCAGATGACATCTGACAACCCCAGCCAAGAGTCGGTGGGAACATCAGACACAACCCTTAGTTGGCATGGCCCAGGAGCGGGTCAGTGGCCCTCACCTGTCCTCAACCCGACGCTGTCCCAATTCGGGTCCCTCAGCCAGAGATCAAACTATGTGGTCGGGGCCCTCAGCACCACTATATAGCGAGGATGAAAATTTGAGGAGGGCAGCCCAGCAGCTATTTGGGCAGCGAAGAAATTGAGCCAATATCCCTGCTTCTTGCAGTAGGCGGCAAAGTATAGATGTGGAATTAGCATGGGGGGTCATGTTGTGAGGGGTCAGCCTCTGCATATCAAGACCTGATAAAAGGACAGAGTGATGATGAAAACACAAATTGATGATGATGTAGCCGCCCGCCTTGGGAGCCAGGTGAAGCAAGGGCTTCATCATCGTCAGGAGAAGAGGGCTCAGCTTGCGCGTCAGGCAGCGGCGAGCCAGCAAGTGGGTTTTTGTGGCCGGATCAGCAGGGTAGCAGCATTGTGAGGTCGGGAGCCAAGCGGCCCACGGGTAGAAAACCGCTTCGCAGGTCCAAGAAAGTAGCGGCACAGGGGCTCAGCGAGGGGAGCAGCGGCTGTGTCACTCAGTGCGGAGCATTGGCGATAAAATCAGATTTCTCGGTGGTGTGGCAGTTCTTTGCTAAGACACGGAGGGGCCCCAATATGGGGGATATGTAGAATCTGTGGGCAGAAAGTGAAGCGTGGCCAAGGAGCTAACGTTTGGGACCACGGCTCTGCGTCAACACATGCAGTGTCACCATCCGGTGGCCCGGAAGAAAGTGGCCAGATCTTGTGGTCCATCCTGGCCAGCGCAGCAACAGCAGCAGCAGCGCCCAGTTTGGGACGCATGCCCTTGCAGCCAGTCAAGGTCCACCCCCCTCTGCAGAAGGGAGCTGTTTTCTTTGCATCATCTTCCGTCCAGATGCTCCTCTCCTCGCTACTCATGGCACCCGCAGTCGTTCAGCGAGGCAATTGCAAAGAGACAACAGTAAAGCGTTCCAACCAATCCTAAGGTGCAGAAGCGACCGGCCTGTTCAAGTTGTTGGTACTAAAAATCCCTCATTTCAAATGGTGGACTCTGACCATTCAGAGAACTAATGCCTTGTGCCGAGCGAGATGGAGGGGTTTAAAGCCGTAATTTTTACCAAAAAGGCAGTACCAGCAATTCATAATATGTAGAACAGAAGGTGGGCCAGTCCCTTGAGCTTATCGGTTTGTTCAAGGTGCAAGGCGACGCGGACGTTTGGGGCTGTAAACTAGGTCAGGCCGTAATGTCCTTTATGGCCACTGGGTGAATGTGCTTCCGGCCCAGGCACATCAAAAAACTTTGACACGAGACGCCCCTTTCCCCCTCCACGTTTTCAAACTGCGGCTTCTGCGCAATGTCCGCCTCCTCCCCTCCCACCACCAACCACCATCTCAGCCTCCACAAGTACTGCTCCATCATACCACATATGTAGGGCACAGCGGTTTTTCACGCAGTTCTACACCTGGCTTGCCTCGGCGAACGAATCACACAGGGAGGAACTGCTCCGCGTCATGCAGCAAAAATCGATGTGTGGCTTTCCTCCGCGCCAACTGCAAATCGGAACCATGGTGAGACAATGGGAGGAACATGGTGTCCGCGCTGCACCTATCAGGGATGGTCCATGCCCCTGCATGGGCCCACGTGTTCAATTCGGTTGTGAAAAGGTTACTGGTCTTCCAACCCATATTTAGAAGATTTTGAAAATGGCCAGGGAACTGGCATGCACTTCATCCATTCCCACAAAGCCCGGAACCCCTCCTCGAGTTACCTCCCCCAACACACTCTGAAAATGCGATGTTTTCCACCCGTTGGAATTCCCAGCCTGCATATTTGGGCCGACTGTATGAACAGAGAAAGGCCATTAAAAGATTTTTTTGATGATCCAGGCGGACAGGAGTACTCCCCTGTGTAACTTTGATGTCAGCGAGTGGCAGCTCATGCGTGACACCTGCCGTTTGCTGAGGACATTCGAGGAGGTGACGTTATTTGTCAGTCGCCAGGACTACGGGATGAATAACGTCATTTCACTGCTTCATGTCCTGGAACAGATGCCAAAAAATCTGTCTGGGCAGGGGACTGGAGACGTGGCGATACATCTCGCGGCCCCAAGGGGTCCGGTGGGGACTGAAATGGAGGAGGAGGACATTGGGCAGAAGCATTGTTCTGGTGAAAAATTTGTGGATTTTTTTACCCAGGTGACAAAAAGAGGAGGAGCAGGAGCAGCTTGGGGGAGATAGATGGAGATGAGGAAAATGAAGCAGATGACCCACAAGCACCGTGGCAGTATACAGTGGAGATCGAGGCAGGGAGCCCCTCGGAGTCACTTGTGCAGATGGCCCACAGCATGCTGATTTGCCTGGCTAGTGACAGCCGAATAGTCAGCATCCGGCAGAGGGATGACTTCTGGCTCTCCACCCTATTGGACCCTCGCTAACGGTCCAAAATGGGAGCCATTTTCCCAGCTGCTTAGAGGGAGGACCAACGCAAATAATATAGGGAAATCCGCCGTAGTCAGTTGGCCCCTGCCTATGTGCGGCATCGTCCCTCATCTGACAGGTCTGACCGGGGGGTTCCTCAGCGCTCACGTACTACTGCCGTGGCTGCTGGGGGAAGGTGGGGGTAGGAGCAATACCAGCAACATCAGCAGCAACCTAAGTCTGGAGTCACTGATGAGCAGCTTCCTTCATGCGCCTAGTGAGGAAGGCAGTCGCCAGCAGCAGCAGGACCTGAAGCAGTCCCTGAAATAACAGGTGGTGGCCTACTTGGACAGCACTCTGCCACCCCAGTTAGAAGATCCGCTGGACTACTGGGAAGCCAAACTGGATGTGTGGCCACAACTTGCCGAGTTTGCACTGGAGAAGCTGTCCTGCCCGGCCAATAGTGTGGCATCAGAGCGGGTGTTCAGTGCGGCGGTAGCCATCGTTACCCCGAGGAGAACCCGTTTGTCCACGGGAAATGTGGAACGACTGACCTTTGTCAAAATGAATCAGGCGTGGATCGGCAAGGATTGCCACACACCAATGCCTTAGGCGTCAGATTACATCAGCCATGACGCCTCACCCAAACTTTGAGAAATGAGTCTGGGTTCAAACTACCTGCCTCAGCCACTATTCTGATGCCGCCACCCGCCTGATGCCACACATCTGCTGACAGTTTCTCCATCTGCCTACCACCATCTTTACCAGGGACTGGTATTGCCACCCACCACCACACTCTGTCATTGTGCCACTCTATGACCTCATGCTGCTGCTGCTGTTGCTGGTGCCGTGACCTCCACACTGTGTCATTGTGCCACTCTGTGGCCTACTCCTGTTCTTGCCACCTCCAGAAT
This sequence comes from Phyllomedusa bahiana, assembly GCA_025379985.1. Classification (NCBI taxonomy): domain Eukaryota; kingdom Metazoa; phylum Chordata; class Amphibia; order Anura; family Hylidae; genus Phyllomedusa; species Phyllomedusa bahiana. The sequence goes on along the minus strand of JAODAL010062308.1, from coordinate 10,501 downwards.
TTGTCATTGTGCCACTGTCTGACCTCATGCTGCTGCTGTTGCTCCTGCCGTGCCCTCCACACTCTGTCATTGTGCCACTATGTGGCCTACTCCTGTTTTTTCCACCTCCAGAATGTCATTGCGCCACTGTCTGACCTCATGCTGATGCTGTTGCTGCTGCTGTGACCTCTACACTCTGTCACTGTGCCATTCTGTGGCCTACTAATGTTGCCACCTGAGCCCTCAGCTTGTTTTTTTTTCCAGCTGTCGCTGCCATGACTTTATCAGGCTACATTCCCCCTTCAGTTTTTTGGTCAGTTTTGCCCTCTTTAGTGCCCAGGGAATTCTATAGTGAAGCGATTCTAAGAGCGGCGGCAGTCATATGCGTGTCATACTAAAACACAACATTGTATGAAGACCAAACCAAGTTCCCTCTGCATATTTAAGCATGGCACAACATTCTACAGCACCCTACAGGCTCTGTGCCGCCTGGAAATAGCTGTTTTTTAACGCGATTCGTCCCGAATTAATTCGGACCGAAACGAATTTTGTCGGAAATTCAGCGAAGTCACCGAATCTAATTTTTTTGAAATTTGACCATCTCTAACTATAACCAATGCGTTTTACATGTGGAATTTTCTTTTTAGTAGGTTTCTTTTGTCTGTTCATCGGTTTTTTTTGTTTTTTTAAATACAGCATGTTGTAGGAATGGTCATTTTGTTTGGTATATATCTGCAAAGACTGAAGAGCATTTTTAACAACCTAAAAAAAAGCAACTTTTCCCTGGACAGTGATCCAGGGATTATTCTGATTGCCATATTTGGAGTGGAAAGGAACTTTTCCTCTTACCCGGGTTTATTGGCCTCTGCGTCATAGGGGTTTTGCCTTTCTCTGGATTAACATTGTAGTGTTATAGGTTGGACTCGATGGACCTATGTCTTTTTCAAACCTAATCTACTCTGTTACTATGAAATGACACACATTTAATCTGTATTAACACATAGTAAGGGTGCTTTCACACAGTGCAGTTTTGTGGCATTTTTGGTGTGTTTTTTCACTTGCAGTACTGCACAGCAATTAAACTGCCTTTATAACCAGCAAGCTTCTTTCATCTATGTAAAACTATTTGCAAGGTGTTACAAGTGAGTAATCAATTACTTTGTTTAGAATCCACAAAACTTCAAACACAATAAGTGATTACTAACTTGTTACACCTGAAAGAAACTTGCTGGTAATAAAGGCAGTTTAATTGCTGTGCAGTACTGCAAGTGAAAAAATGCCTCCAAACCACACCGTGTGAAAGCTCCCTAAAGCTGGAGCACTTGTGGTTAATTTAACAACCTAACTGCTATTAACAACTTATTAAATATTTTAACACATGTAAAGCTCTTTTCACATTGCATTTTGCAGTCTCCATAAGAGCCACGGAGCTGGGGAAACCTAAATGGCAGACTTACTGCCAACAGGATGCCAAAAGAGAGTCTTGTGGCCTTCAACACATAATAGGGTCTGTAGGTATGTCAGGCCCTAAGAAATTTTTCGGCACATTCGGCACATACTGCAAATGAACCCTTCCAGTACAGTGTGAAAATAGCTTAAAGCACTTTTCCAACTTAAAAAATAGATAAAAGGGCAGCAAATTTGATAAAATAATAAAGAAACCACTGTACTCTTATTTCACATGCATGTTGGTAGACTGCAATCCTAACCTTATCTGTTTTGTGTAGCATAGGTCTAGTATGTGAAAAAAAAATTCTCTTAATATGGAAAAAAGCTGTACTGACTTTAATCCACCAAGTGGTCGGCAGCCAATCAGTGGCTTCAGCAGTCACGTCAACTACTAGTAAACAAAGATAGAACTGACCATCAAGCTTTCATCTTGGATCAGCAGTGGATTAAAGGGGAAAGTACAGTTTTTGGTTATTTTATCAATTTGGCAGCTCCGTCTAATTTGTGGACACCCCCCAAATTGTACTTTTTGCTCTTATATTCAGTTTTCCTTTTTTTTCTTTATCCAAGCAACAGGTTTAGTAAATAATTGTCATAACTATTTCTTTCTGTGAACATGGGCATCCAGCAATAGCTGTTGCTACAGCACTTTTTTGTGGGAAAGATCTAATATATGACACCTTAATACATCCTTCTAGATTTACCCTTGTTGAAACAGATTTCCCATATTTTGAACATGTACTGTAAAAGAGTGAAAAAAACATCCTGCATCCAAAAAAACAAACAGAAAATGCCCCAAACAGACAAGACAAGTTGTCATCAATGGTTTTCACCCAAATAAGAGATTTGTTTCACATATAACAGTTTGCCGCTATTACAGGTACTAGATATTCATTCCATATGTTATTCACCACCCAAAAAAAACTTCATGTAGCTTGCTACGACCCAGTCTCTCAGAGAACAGGGAGATGGCCACTCTTGGGCAGCTCTCCCCTAATCACGTCTATAGAAGTTTCAGATATAGTCGAGCCAACAAGCTCAGCTATACAGCAGTCCCTCAACATACTATATTAATTGGTTCTGGGAAGACTATTGTATGTTGAAACCATAACTGTTAATTGGCTCAGAGAGAAAGTTACATAGATGACTAATAGAGATGAAGCAAGTCCTTACATATAACTAAAGAAAGAGCTGCTGGAGGCTGGAAATTACTAGAGGGCAGAAGCTTCTTTGGGTCATGTACATTATACACAATGTACCTTACCCTGGCACATGTAAAGAGAAACACAGGACATGTAGTGCCGCCCTGTACTGTAGAGAGGTGCTACTAGATTGCCAATTACTGCTTGCACCTCATTAATACAGAAGATTTACTAGTAAAATGTTAATAATAATTGGCTGGATCAGGTGTCTGGGACATTATATGCTGAAACCACACTAAACATAAAATGCCCAGGGAAAGACCATTGTATGTTTAAAATATTGTATCCTGAGACCATTGTAACTTGAGGGACCACTGTTTTTGGAACTTCAATAGAAATTAACATGGGAGAAGTGCGGTCGTTTCATCATTATCTAAAGCGTTGGTTCGAAGCAAGCTACAACTTGGCCCCAGAAGTCATTTTGTGAAGTGCCAAAACCCCCTGTAAAAATTTATGTACTCTTGGTTCATTAAAACTGGTCTCACTGCCCTATATACTCTGTCAGGTTTGGGAGAGTATAAAAGATAGAAGTACAGACTGAAGCCTATCCCCGATACAATCATCTATCTCTATCTCAGTATACATTGCCTATCACTAAACCAATCCTCTTCCTAACAACAACCACATTTCTGCACCTCTGTTATTGCAGAGGGGCATCTTTAGGAATGCTGTTAAACAAATTATGACTGTAGTATACAAGAGACATTAGATTGTTGACTTATCCTGCCAAATTGGACCATTGAGGGGAAAGTAGGGATGGAATATTTAGACAACACAAGTATAGTAGAGCAGAACTTGATGTGACAACACATCTTTTATTTGAGGTTTTCAGTATGACTGTGATAAAACTATGATGTTATCTTCCTTTTACTATAGAAAATTATAAAAGAATTTCGTTCATCACCTTATTGTAGGAGTTGCTATTACTGGCTCAATAACAATTAATGAAATTGACCCTAATACTAACCTCACTGCCCTGTTTTAGGATTTTACAGAATAACATAATCAGGAAGCAGTAATTTCTGTGAAAAAGCGACAAGAGTAAGAAGAATATTAAATTTCTAATTACATTCTTACTCATAAATAGTAATATCTGTATCACAGCCCTCCAGTGAATATTTATTAATGCACTTAATGGGAATTTTTTTTTTTTTAAATCCATTGGACAAATAAAATAAAGGTCCAAAAAAGGCAGTTGCATACACTATGGAAAACATATCCACCATGATTTCAAATGCATAGAATAGGTTGCAGGTGCTATTTTAATATGATAGTCCAGTCTGCAGTATCTATCATCTACTAATTATGTGATAATATCTAGATGAGTGGGGGTCTGACACCTCCGCTGTTTCCTCAAACCCATCCTAGCCATGGTTCTGTGGCTAGAAATTGGAGAACCCATGTTCTGACAATCGGTGGTCATTACACCTCCATAGATCTAGAATCACTTATTTCAGTGGATAATTGATAAGAGATTCAGCCTGGAGCATCTCTGTAAGTTGTAATATCAGGTGATTTTTGTAAGGGGTTTTTACATCAGGAAACGTTCAGTTACTTTATTAGATTTCTAATTAGTGTTTAAAAACAGTAAAAAAAAAGAGCAGAAAAAACGTCCAGCTTTCCCAAGATAAAATCAGAGTTATATTACAGGCTTTTAAGATTCAGAAATGAGCACTATTATAACACGTTCCTGTCCAAGAATCTAGCGCATGGTCTCAGCCTGAAATGCTTTAGATTCATGCATGTTTCTGGATGTTAGAAGACACAAATAAAACTGTGATATTATCTTTGGAACGCTGGACATATTACATTTTTCTGCAAATGTTTCTACAGTGATTCCCTGGTCCAAGGTTTCTGAATATTGGGATTGGCAAGCTGGTGTGCTATTTATTCTATGTAATAAAATAAAGAAAATCCATGATTTTGTTGAGCGTTAGAGACAGATCATTGATCTGTGTCTGAATGTCTCAATGACTTACATATTCTGTGTATTTGTTAATGTTGCCAATCTTGTCAAGAACCAATAATCTTTTTTTTATAATTACTTTATGATGCAAAACCAGGTAAGGACCAAATTTAAATATAAATTTCATTTTCTTAATCAAGCGGGTTATCTTAGACTGGAAAAATAATATTAATTGAATTAAGAGCTTTACGTGCTTGCACTTTGTATAATAGCCTGTGTACTATCTTGGTACAACAAGGCAGGCTTTGGGGACAGCCACGTATAGGTATACTTTGTGACCATTAAATGTTCTGGCATATTTGAAAGACTTACCTGCAGATCTTTATAGCAGGGATGTTGCCTAAGGAGTTGCCCACTCATGTGCCACCAGTATTAAAGGTATCTCTGGGCACTATAAAGCCATGAAGCCTTGGCAAGGGTATTTAAATACAAGGGTAGACCAGCAAACTGAATATTTGCCTCTGGGGAAGGAAAGCCTAACTATGAGTGCTGCACAAAGAACACACAACTTATATTTGTCCAGGTCTGGGCAATAGGCAAAGGGAAGGTGCACTAGGAATTGAACAAATCTGTGAGATGTAGTCTCCGCTGCTGTATAGCGGTCATATGCATCCATGCTTATGTCATGTTAACTGACCATGGATACAAATTTAGGAAGCTGTTATCCAACCTCATAACATCTTCATATTAGACATCAATATTACATCAGTGAAGTTCCGACTTCTTGGACCCTAGTTTGTCAGCTAATTAATTGGGCCACAGCTCCGTAGCCTCTTCAGTGTCTCTTCAATGTACTCGTACTTGAAATCCCTGTATTTATAGTAATGGTGATACAAGATACTGCAGCCATACTGCAACTGATCAGTTGGGGGTCCCATAGATCTAATATTAATGGCCTATTCTGAGTATAAGCCATCAGTTTTATAAGACATGATAACCCCATTAACAATGACCTGTCATTAAAGGGGTTTTGCCACCATGTAATGTTGACGTGGGAACCTCCAAAATGGGCATTTAATCACTTTTCTAAATATATGTGATTAAAAAAAAGTGAAAACTCTGAGAGCTACAGCATTTCTCAATCCCCCCTTGGTTACCTCAAAGCTTCCCCTAGTCATGACCCAGGAGCTGAAAGGCCGCGCTTGCGTGAATCACTTGTTATCTGATGACAGGCAAAATTAATGGTCTTTTAAGGCACTGGGTAGCAATATGTTTTCTTTTGTATACATAATAACTAGCTGTAGTGTTATTAGATCCCTGCTTTATCTGATGACAGAGAACATGAAGGAGCTTTCAAGCTGCTATGTAGAATAGGTGTTCTCTTTTGTATACAGAATTCACAACTTATAGTTTGATTATTTGAGTGAACATGTCACAGGATCCGTTATGCAGGCTCTGTGCTCTGGCTGTGTGTGTCTGTGTGCGTCTCTGTCTCCTTCAGCTCCGTGATTTGTTTACATTACATTAGCTTCTTAGCAGATAAGGTTTCTCCTGACAGTGCAGTCTATGAGCCTGTGTCTTGCTGTATTGAATCCACTGTTCTACTGTTTATTAGTTCACTTAAGTTTTGAGACGCTCCCTTGGATTCCTCACTCCCCCCGCCCCTCTCCCTTTCTCCACTGCAGCTTCATGACTCAGCGTGATTTGTTGACATTCTGCCTGGCTAACGAGAGAGGTAAGAAACTTGCTAAGAAACTTTCTCTCGGCAAATCCCCTTTAATTTACATCTGTTTTAGTAAAGACAGTACTAGCATTCCACATTACATAACACTTTAGGGGCATATTTTCTGGAACTTTATTCCTCCTTTGTTCCTTCTTCAAATGTATGAATATACTGTATAGATATGTGGGTGTCACCAGAGTGTTTTATAGCTCTACATACTCTGACTGTGTCAGGCTGTTTACAGTCAAAGAGAATGGTAATACCGAGTTGTCAATTTATTCATACGTATTGAGAAGGAGTTACAGAGGAATGACACAATGCAGTTATTAGAGATGGTTTAATGGGGGATGCAAATATTTACTTAAACACACACAGTGGTGACAGAGAGTGAAGTTCCGGGGCTATGATACAAAAAGTGAAATGCCCCCCCTCCTCCCCAGCGACCATGTGTCATTTTCAACAGCGGTGTCTTCTTATGTGGCTCTATCTTTCTATCCCTATAGCTACACTCCTAGTGACAGGCTTTCTTTAACCCCTTAAGGACCCGGCATCTTTTTTTTGTTGACACGTTCGTTTTTCCCTCCTCGCCTTCCCAGAGCCATAACTTTTTTTATTTTTTCACCTACATAGAAATATGAGGGCTTTTATTTTGCGGGACAAGATGTAATTTCTACTGGTGTTATTCACTGTACTATAGAATATACTGGGAAACCGCAAAAAAAATTCCAAGTGGGACAAATTGTGAAAAAAAAAGTATTTTCGGTATGTTTTCAGGTGTTTTGCTTTTACGGTGCTCAATCTTTGGTAAGAATGATGTGTTATCTGTATTCTTCAGGTTGATACGCATCCGACAATATAAAAAATGCAGGGTTTCCATTATGTTTTGGTACCGTAAAAAAAAATTCCAAACTTTTTCTATTTTTGAAATTTGCGCTGCGGCGCCAGTTTGTGCGACCAGTAACTGTTTTGCACTAACAGCTACGGACGTCAGTGAGGGTGCATTTTTTGCGGGCTGAAGTGTACATTTTATCTCTAGCAGTTTGGAATGCATGCGACTTTTTTGATCACTTTTATTCCATTTTTTAAGTGACATAAAATGACCAAAAAACACAATTTTGGCATTTGGATTTTTTTTCTTCTATGGTGTTCAGCTTACGGGATAAATGATGTTATATTTTTATAGATCGGACTTTTTCGGACACGGCAATACCAAATATGTGTAACTTTTTTTATTATTTTATTGTTTTTATTTGTAAAATGGGGAAAGGCGGTGATTTGAACTTTTAATACTTTTTGTTTTTTTGTACTTTAAAACTTTTTTTATTTTTTTTTATTTTACCATTGAGTCCACCTAGGGTGCTTGACCACTAGGTGGAGCGATCTTCAATACAGTCTACTGCCTTGCATAGGCAATGCATTAGACTGTACCAAGATGGCGGTTTCCCCACTTCCTGTCTGGGACAAACCAGGATATGAGAGTGACAGGAGCCTTCCCAAGGCTCCCCGCTGCCATGTCCGGGGGGTCGGATCGCTGCAGCTATCCTGCGGCGATGCCGATCACCCTTTAGATTGGTGCGTGGCAGCGATCTTCATTCAGACGCCGCGGCCATCTTTGCCGCGGCATCTGAAGGGTCAAACAGTGCAGGCAGGTGGCGCTGCCCATTCGCGCTGTAACGGCTGGGTGTTAGCAGCGATTAGCCGATAACACCCGCCGGCTATGCGGGGGGGGTCGCGGAGCGATCCCCCTGCATAACCCCTTAGGGACCCTGGGACGTACTCATACGTCCAGGGTCCTTAAAGGGTTAAAGGGAACCCATGACTTTAAGTATGTTATATGACCTGTAGACATCATGGTATAGAGCAGTAATAGCTGAGCAGATTAATATATAGATTTGTTTGGAAAAATTCTGTAGAACTTGTAATTTATTCACTTAAATTGCTGATTATTTTGGTTGAAGGAGTCCCGTGACTGACATCTATCTCTATATGGATAGAAGGAAGGTTGTCAATCACTGATAGACCACCCGCTGGACTTCTTAACTCAGAAAAAGCAGTAAATTAAATAAACTCCAAGTTCTACTAAATCTTTTCCCACAAACTATACTAATTGCTCGCCCCTATATCTAAAAACATTTTTCCCTCCCAATAGCATGTTATTGTGATGTGTTGGCGATTTTTTTATCGAAAAAAGTTGAAATCGGCGGGTTTTTTTAGGGTGATCAAAAATTTCCAGATCATGCGATAAAAAGGGTTTAAAATCTGAGATCATCTATTAAGATTGCCCCTTTTTCGGCGTTCCTGAAATTTTGGGGGCCGAAATGGATTGGGGGAATGGCGGGGTGGTGTGTGTGCGCGTCATGTTTGGGGATGTGTTTTGGTTGCGTTTGGCTGGAAATTCACATGACCTGTTTTACATAGAACAGCGTTTCTGTTTCAGCCTCAGTGTCTTCGGTCTCTAGGGGTGGTGCGCTGCCTGTGGCCCAAAAGCTAGCGAAATTGTTATTTCTGCACGAGAAAAATTATATTAGGTGTGATCCTTCCAATTTTGTTGATTTGAGATTTGAAAATTTTTGTAGTTAGCTAGAGAATTTTAAAACAGCCCACGTTAAAATCCGGGGGGGAGAGGGGGGGGCCCCCCCCGGGCGAAACACGACAAGCTCTATTATAAAGAAAAATGGATAAAGTTCACCAAGCTTAGTGTAGAATTGTAGTGGAATTCTTTATTTTAACAGTTTGCTATTGAAAAAATTTCCTGGATATTGGGCAGCCCGAAATTTATTGGGAAACATATTTCTGTAATGAGGTCTCTTTGTTACTGCAAAACTCCCCTTTATTATCGTATACATTTCGTAGGTGTTTTTTTTCCAATTTTACCCCTTACACCTTTGGGCTGTTATATACGACCCTTTAGTTAAAATTTAAAAAAAAAGAATCTTGTAGTCAGCACAGGTTGTTTGTTGCCAAAAATACGTTATCTACGAAAAATAAGTTACGTGTTTTTTTGACTTTTGGCACCCAGCATTGTTTATTGACGCAACTCCACGTAAATCTTGAAACAGCAAATTTTATATTCCCCCCCGGGTGAATTGAAAGGTGCAAAAAATACCCTTTATTATACCCAAAAAATAACAGTTTCGTGTTTTTTTACTTTTGCCACCCAGCATTGTTTTATTGACGCAGCATTACGTAATTTAAAAAAGCAATTTATATTTACCAAAGGTGAATTGAAAGGTGCAAAAAAAAATCGTTTATTAACCCAAAAAAAAAACGTTACGTGTTTTTTTTACTTTTGCACACCCCGCATTGTTCTTGACGCGCATCTCGTAAAATCTTAAAAAAACAAATTCTATATTCACACAGGTGAATTGAAAGGTGCAAAAAATATCGTTTATTATACCAAAAAAAAAAAACGTTCGTGTTTTTTGACTTTTGCCCCCCAGATTGTTCATTGAGCGCTTACGTAATCTTAAAACGCAATTCTTATCACACGGTGAATTGAAAGGTGAAAAAAAAATACCTTTTTATTATAAAAAAATAACAGTTAGTGTTTTTTGACTTTTGCAACCCAGATTTTTTTAAACACGATTTAAATTTGAATTCAACATTTTGTTTTGATTAGAGGGATTTGGAAAGCTGTGATTTTTGGTTTTTTAATAAGAGGGGGGGGCTTTTCCAAAAAAAATATTCCCTACCTTCCAAATTTTTATTTTCTGAACATGGAGGAAAGGGGGGTGGTAGCGAGCAAAGGGGGGGTTGCCATGGAGGTAGGTAGAGAGAAGGTGCTCCTTCCAGGTGGGACAACACGCATGCCAGCGGATGTCAGTTGCAGGACCGTCAGGGGGGTTTCATCGTGGGTCAGGCCCCGTGAATTAAGTAACGAAATCGTCGCAATCGTTCTTTAGTGGTTAATGAACCTGCACTAGCAGTTTACCTCCTCGTCCTTGCGTCACGGCCCCAAAAAGTCTATCAGCATCATCAGCATCCGTCCAAATGAAACAGCCCAAAAAGTAACTCGTTACCCACCACTGTGGTTAATCCTTGTTGGGGACCTCTTTTTGACAAAGCGGTTGGGGTAAAGGCATGTTAAAAGATCAAGAGGTGATTTTTGTCTGCTTGACGCCCAGTTATATGCCATCAGAGGAGGGGAAGGAAGCCCGGTCAAACGGCAAAAAACCGGGCGGTCGGCAAGCCTTGCAGTGCCCTTGTTGTAGCCCCCAGTTTGGATGAGAAGTCAGGGGGACG
>JAODAL010062307.1:0-19826 GCA_025379985.1 Phyllomedusa bahiana | reverse complement strand
AACACCCGCTCTGATGCCACACTACTGGCGGGCAGGACAGCTTCTCCACTGCAAACTCGGCAAGTTGCGGCCACACATCCAGTTTGGCTGCCCAGTAGTCCAGCGGATCTTCTAACTGGGGTGGCAGAGTGCTGTCCAAGTAGGCCACAACCTGTTGGTTCAGGGACTGCTCCATGTCTGCTGCTGCTGCTGCTGCGTGGACTGCCTCCTCACTAGGCGGGTGAAGGAAGCTGCTCATTAGTGACTCCAGACTTAGGTTACTGCTGATGGAGCTGGTACTGCTCCTCCCCCCCCACCTTCCCCCAGCAGCCGCGGCAGTAGTACGTGAGCGCTGAGGAACCCCCCGGTCAGACCTGTCAGAGGAGGGACGATGCCGCACATAGGCAGCGGCCAACTGATTACGGAGGATTTCCCTATAGTATTTGAGTTTGTCTTCCCTCTCAATAGCTGGGAAAAAGGCTCCCATTTTGGACCGGTAGCGAGGGTCCAATAGGGTGGAGAGACAGAAGTCATCCCTCTGCCGGATGCTGACTATTCGGCTGTCACTAGCCAGGCAAATAAGCATGCTGCGGGACATCTGCACAAGTGACTCCGAGGGGCTCCCTGCCTCCATTTCCACTGTATACTGCCACGGTGCTTGGGAGTCATCTGCCTCGTCTTCCTCATCTCCATCCACCTCCTCCAGCTGCTCCTGCTCCTCCTCTCTTGTCACCTGGGTAGAAAATCCACTCATTTCACCAGACAATGCTTCTGCTCCAATGTCCTCCTCCTCCTCCTCCTCCATTTCAGTCCCACCGGACTCATGTGGCCACGAGATGTAGTCGCCACATCTCCAGTCCCCTGCCCAGACAGATTTTTCAGATCTGTTCCAGGACATGAAGCAGTGGAATGACGTTATTCATCCCGTAGTCCTGGCGACTGACAAATAACGTGGCCTCCTCGAATGGCCTCAACAAACGGCAGGTGTCACGCATGAGCTGCCACTGGCTGACATCAAAGTTACACAGGGGAGTACTTCTGTCTGCCTGGATCATCAAAAAATCGTTAATGGCCTTTCTCTGTTCATACAGTCGGTCCAACATGTGCAGGCTGGAATTCCAGCGGGTGGAAACATCGCATATCAGAGCGTGTTGGGGGAGGCCGTTCTGCCGCTGCAACTCGAGGAGGGTGTTCCTGGCTTTGTACGAATGGATAAAGTGCATGCACAGTTTCCTGGCCATTTTCAGAATGTTCTGAAGATCGGTGGAAGACTTCAGGAACCTTTTTACAACCAGATTGAACACGTGCGCCATGCAGGGCGCATGGACCATCCCTCCTCGGTGCAGCGCGGACACCATGTTCCTCCATTGTCCGTCACCATGGTTCGATTTGCAGTTGGCGCGAGAGAAAGCCACACATCGATTTCTTGCTGCATGACGCGGAGCAGTTCCTCACTGTGTGACTTCGTTCGCCGAGGCAAGCTAGGTGTAGAACTGCGTGACACCGCTGTGCCCTACAAATGTGGTATGATGGAGCTGTACTTGTGGAGGCTGAGCTGGTGGTGGTGGTGGAGGAGGAGGAGGAGGACATTGGGCGAGGAGCAGCAGTTTGGCAACGTGGAGGAGAAAGCGGCGTCTCTGTCCAAGTTGTTGGTGTGCCTGGGCAGGAAGCACATTCACCCGTGGGCGTAAAGGACATGTACTGGCCCTGACCGTAGTTACAGCTCCAGATGTCCGCGCTGCCGTGTACCTTGGAACAAACCGATAAGCTCAAGGACTGACCCACTTTCTGTTCTACATATTTATGAAGTGCTGGTACTGCCTTTTTGGAAAAGAAATTACGGCTTGGAACTCTCCATCTCGGCTCGGCACAAGCCATTAGTTCTCTGAATGGTGCAGAGTCCACCATTTGGAAAGGGAGGGACTGCAGTACCAACAACTTGGACAGGGAGCCGGTCAGCTGCTGCACTTAGGATGGTTGGACGCATACTGTTGTCTCTTTACAATCGCCTCTCTGAACGACTGCTGGCGCCATGAGTAGCGAGGAGCAGGAGCATCTGGACCGGGAGAGGATGTCAAAGAGAAACAGCTGCCTTCTGCAGAGGTGGTGGTCCATCCTGGCCGCTGCTGCTGCTGCAGCGGCAGGATGGACCACCACATCTGAGCCACGTTTCTCCCAGGCCACCGGATGGTGACGCTGCATGTGTTGACGCAGATTCTACATATACCCATATTCGGCTCCTCCGGTGTCTTAGCAAAGAACTGCCACACCGCGAGTAGCTGATTTTACCGCCAACGCTCCGGACTGAGTGAATAATGCCGCCGCTGCCGCGCTGAGCCCCTGTGCCGCTCCTGTCTTGGACCTGCGAAGCGGGTGTTCTACCCCGTGGCCGCGTGGCTCCACCTCACACTGCTGCTACCCTGCTGACTCACGGCCACACAACCCACTTGCTGGCTGCGCCGCTGCCTGACGCGCAAGCTGACGCCCTCTTCTCCTGACGATGATGAAGCCCTTGCTTCACCCGGCTCCCAAGTGCGGTCGGCTACATCATCAGCAATTTGTGTTTCATCGTCACTACTGTCCTCATCACCGGACTTGGTAAGACGAGGCTTAAATCACACCAAATGACATCCCATTCCACTCACCACAACTATACTTTGCCGCCTAATGCAAGAAGCTGGGGATATTGGCCCATTTCTTCGCTGCCACTTTGCTGCTGACTGCACTCATCAAATTTTTCATGCTCTATATTTAGTGTCGATGAGCCCTGACCAGTTAGTAGATCCCTGGCTGAGGGATCTGGATGGGACAGAGGCGGGCTGAGGACAGGTGAGGGCCGCTCCCGGGCCATGCCAACTAAGTGTTGTGTCTGAGGTTCCCAACCGATCTTGGCTGGGGTTGTCAGATGTCATCTGGGAGGAAGAGGATGACCTAGTCAACCAATCAAGAACCCTTGGGTTGCTGAACAACACACGGCCGCTAGATGACAGCGGCAGTTGTGGCCTCACGAGTGACCCTGCTGCGACGTCCCTTGCTGTGCTGCGACCTGGGCCGTTTCAGAAATGTTTGTGCCACTGCCACTCGCAGTTGCAGAGCCTGCCACCTCTCTGTCTGACATACTGTTTGTTCTAAAATGTACAGACACTGTTTGATGAAGCTATCTGTATATGATAAATATACACCCTGTTTTTGACTCCAAATGAACACAGTAACAAGCTTGGGTAACCATTGGATATAAATTGCGCTCCACAAATGGCCAGGAAAAATTTACTTGTATGTGTCGTTTACAAGCACTGTGTGTTTTACTAAATGTAAAAGCACAAACAGGCTTAATTAACCTTCGCTTGTGAATTATGCTACAAGAAAAATGTATATATTTCGGTGTTGAAAAAGACGGTTTATTTTTGTCAGCACACCAGCAAAACAACGCTTAATTAACCCCTGGATGTAAATTGCGCCAAAGAATTGAGCCGCACAAACTAGTAGCGTGTTACAATTGCGTGTTTTCTACGCCACACAACAAGAGATACAGTTGTAATTTGCCTTTGCTTGTGAATTAGGCTACCAAAAAAAAATATATATATTTGGCGTTGAAAAAGACGGTTTATTTTTGTCAGCACACCAGCCAAACAACGCTTAATTATCCCCTGGAGGTAAATTGCGCCAAAGAATTGAGCCGCACAAACTTGTTGATTGTTTCAATTGCGTGTTTTCTACGCCACACAACAAGAGATACAGTTGTCAATTTGCCTTTGCTGTGAATTAGGCTACCACAAAAAAAAAATATATATTTGGCGTAGAAAAAGACGGTTTATTTTTGTCAGCAAACCAGCAATACAACGCTTAATTAACCACTGGATGTAAATTGCGCCAAAGAATTGAGCCGCACAAACTAGTAGCGTGTTACAATTGCGTGTTTTCTACGCCACACAACAAGAGATACAGTTGTAATTTGCCTTTGCTTGTGAATTAGGCTACCAAAAAAAAATATATATATTTGGCGTGGAAAAAGACGGTTTATTTTTGTCAGCACACCAGCAAAACAACGCTTTATTAACCCTGGATGTAAATTGGCGCCAAAGAAATTGTAGCCGCACAAACTAGTAGCGGTTACAATTGCGTGTATTCTACGCCAACAACAAAGAGATACAGTTGTAATTTGCCTTTGCTTGTGAATTTAGGATACAAAAAAAAATATTATATTTGGCCGTTGAAAAAAGAACGGGTTTATTTTTGTCTGCACACCAGCCAAAACAACGCTTAATTAACCCTGGATGTAAATTGCGCAAAGAAATGTGCCGCACCAACTAGTAGCGTGTTTACAATTGCGTGTTTTCTCGCCACACAAACAAGAGATACAGTTGTAATTTGCCTTTGCTTGTGAATTAGAGCTACCAAAAAAAAAATATATATTTTTGGCGTGAAAAAGCGGTTTATTTTTTGTCAGCACACAGCAAAACAAAGCTTAATTAAACCCCTGGATGTAAATTGCGCCAAAAGAATTGAGCCGCACAAACTAGTAGGCGTGGTACAAATTGCGGTGTTTTCTACGCCACACAACAAGAGATACAAGTTGTTAATTTGCCTTTGCTTGTGGAATTAGGCTACCAAAAAAAAAATTATATATATTTGGCGTTTGAAAAAGTCGTTTATTTTTGACAGCACACCTAGCAAAAACAACGCTTATTAACCCCTGGATGTAAATTGCGCCAAGAATTGTGCCGCACAAACTAGTAGGCGTGTTACAATTGCGTGTTTTATACGCACACAAAAGAGATCAGTGTATTTTTTACCTTTGCTTGTGAATTAGGGCTACCAAAAAAAAAATATATATATTTGGCGTTGAAAAAGACGGTTTATTTTTGTCAGCACACCAGCAAAACAACGCTTAATTAGTCTGGATGTAAATTGCGCCAGATTGAGCCACACAAACTAGTAGCGTGTTACAATTGCGTGTTTTATACGCCACACAACAAGAGATACAGTTGTAATTAGACTTTGCTTGTGAATTATGCAACCAAAAAAATATAAATATATTTGGCGTTGAAAAAGACGTTTTTTTTGTCAGCACACCAGCAAAACAACGCTTAATTAACCACTGCATTAAAAAAGACACAAACAATTAAGACGCAAAAACTAGTAGCGTGTTACAATTGCGTGTTTTCTACGCCACACAACAAGATATACAGTTGTACATTTGCCTTTGCTTGTGAATAGGGTACCAAAAAAAATTATATATTTGCGTTGAAACAGACGGTTTTATTTTTGTCAGCACACCAAAAAAGCAAAACAACGCTTAATTAACCCCTGGATGTAAATGCGCCAATAGAATTCAGCAGCCAAAAATGAAAGTGGTATTTGTATTGTAAAAACGCGTTTATTTAAAATAGAATACAACAGGAACTGGCTTAGATCCACTTGGATATTGAATGTTATGCAAGCTGCAGTGGACGCACATGGATTTCAGATCCAATACCCCCAAAAATACAGAAATAGGCACATTCAGAGAATACAGTCTCTGAGACAAGCTGAGACACCCCCAACAAGAAATCGCTGTATAAAAATCAGTTCTTCAGAAAGCGCTATCACCCGCAGCAGCCACTTCCATAGCAGTACAGTGAGAGGAGTGTTAGCTCACAGAGGAGCGCTCTGTCTTATATAGTGCGGTGACGTCACAGAATCCCGACGGTCTCTGATTGGCTTCATCTCTGCACATGTCATGCAGGCTCTGCTTTTCCTACCAGAGTGCTTTGCCCCATGTATTGAGCCATGTGCTCGCTGCCATTTTATCAAATCAAAAGCACACTTCGTTCACCCGAAGTACCCACAAAGTTCGACTGTCCCCCACCTAAGCTACGCCCCCCCCTAACGGTCCGAACCGAAGTTTTCCCTGAAATTCTAAACGAATTCCACTTCGTTAGAATCAATTCGCCCATCTCTACTTATAATACATCTTTTGGGGTTAAACTCAGTGACCAGGACAAATGCTGGGCACCGTATTTAATGTGTAGAACAAGTGTTGAAAACTTCATACAGTGGACTAAGGAGCAGAGAAAATGCCTCAGTTTTGGAGTCTCAGTGGTGTGGCGGGAACAACAGGATCATGTGAAATATTAATACCCCACTGGGGCAGGCTGCGGGTGCGTCCGTCCGACCACTCTTCTCCTGCTGCTAGGGGCAAGTAGCGCCACAGTCCGGGTGCCGGACCGTGGGCGCACTCATACCCCGGAGTCTAATCACTCACTCGGCCGGTGCGCACGTCTCCACTCTCTAGGGCACACGTGCCGGCTTTGGCAAATTTAAAGGGCCAGCGTGCCGGTAATTGGCTGTACCGGCCGCTGACCTTATTTAGGGGCTCCTCCTCCGGCAGCTCTCCGCTGGATCTTTAGTGCTCATTGCCTACTGGGAAAGCGTACCTGAAGCTTCGTTCTGATTACCGTGTAACGTACCATTTGCCTCCGTCCCTCGACTATGAATCTTGCCACCTGCCCTGACCTTCCTACCTGTCCACAACCACGAACCATTGCCATCTGCCCTGACCTACCTGCCTGTACCTGACTACAAGCCTGCCTTCCGATTTTGTACCACGTTACACCTCGGCTGCCTCCGCAAGCAAGTCACGTCAGGGGTAGCGACCTGGTAGACTCCCGCCGCAGCAAGTCCATCCCGCTTTGCGGTGGGCTCTGGGGAAAACCGGGACCTATTTAGATTCCGCTTCCTGGCATGGCTTACGCCATTGCTTGTGGTGGTCCAGAGGATCCACCACCTCCAACCGTGACACCCACTAATTAACAATTAACCAGTCTCCATGTATGTCTGATGGAGATCACATACTTCCAGCATACATATATACAATATTGTCATCAGAGGTTAGAGCAATAATACTATTTGCTAATTGTTTTACAGACTATAAATATGGTCATTTACTCTTAGCATGGAACAGAGTTTGAAGATAAAATAGAAATAGGTCGCTGTCATTGTACCTCATTTACTATAGCTATCTAAAAGTTAGACAGTGTAAACTTAGACAGGCAGTCTAAAAATGCACCAGATTTATCACAGTGGCTCATGCTATTTGATAAATTGGTGCAGCTTTAGACTTGTCTCACCTTTAGACCAGTTCTTTTTTTACTTACTTTCTATAATTCCAGAACTTTGGCATATTTTTGGTGCACATTTTGGCGCACTGTGTTGCATCGTAGTCACATCTACTTGCCCTCAACACCACACTCACTTTTTTGTATGCCATGCTCACCTGTCAAGCAGTGTGCAAAAAGTGTCCTAAACCCATAATAAATGTATCTGGGACATGCTGTGCCAAAATTGCATTGTTGGACAATGTGTTTTCTAATGTTAGCAAACTAGCCATATTGTGCATGACTGTGAACCCCATCCAGTCTTTTCTGATATTTTTTTCATTTTAGGGGGTACCCAAAAGAAATAGTGTGTGATATGTTAGTAGTATGGGCTTCTGTCAATAAGTAAATGTCCGCAGAGCCCTTCTGAGGCAGTATGCTGGCCAAAATTTTTGGGGAAGTTTGCGTTTGGCTCTAGTGAATTTTTTTTTAAACAAGGTTTTCAATCTTTTAAATATTTTGTGATGGCTTATTCATATCAACAATGTGCAGCTATGAACGGTTCCTCTTGGAGTTTACTGGGATTTTATGGAGCTCCTATTAACGAATTGAGCATGAAAACAGTTGCAGTAGAATTCATACCTCACCTACTGTGCATTGTGGTGTGCATTGAAAGAACAACTGAAAGCCAACCCTCATTTGTTTTCTCTAGAAATATCTTTGTGCTCTAGGAGACAGGTGACTGGTTGTTTGCTGGCATAAAGTATAAAATCCCTCTCCACAAGTTCATCAATAGTCTGATGGTGATCTTTCAGAATGGCTTGATGAATTTTCATCACATCTTCATCAGTTTGCACAGTTAAAGGACATGTTGAATTAGGTTGATCATTCATTGACAAGTCACCTCATTTGAAATGGGAAAACTATTTGTAAACTTGTGTTTTATTCATGACAGCTTCCTTGTAGGCTGTCAGTAGTATTTCCCTTTTTCTTTTTCCCAAAAGGAAAAACAAAATGTCACAGCTGCACGTTGTTCATGTAAATCAGCCATCACAAAATAGGCAAAAGATTAAACAACTTGTTGACAAAAAGAAAAGTCACTGGAGCCAAATGGAATCTTCCTTAACAACATCGGATGGTATACTGCCTCAGAAAGGTTCCAATGACATCCACATAATGCCCCAATTGCCAGAAGGTGATTTCTGTTTCTTTTGGGTACCTCCTGGTACTTCATTAATAGAATGTTTGGATATAATGCTATATTTTTCAATAAATTTAGATCAGAACCAATGTTTCAGAGATTTGCTTTGAGAGAAATCTAAGTATTTTACATAACACTTTGGCCCTTATGAGGTTATTTCCATCATAAGAAATGGATTTGTGCAGGTCCTTTAAATGTAAATATTAATCTTTGTATTACATTTTCTGAAAAAAAAGCCCAGTAAACCTACTACAGGAGTAGATTCCCCATCGACTTCCTTTACTTTCTCTCTGGTTCCTGACCACCATTGTGTACTTTCAGCAGTGTCCAGAAATGCAGCATCATTATGAAACTGCTGGTGGATGGGTTGGATACACTGTTAATACTGACCCAAGTCACCAGAAGGTTGATTAGATGGAAGTGCTGTCACTCCAGGGCAGCTAATGCCTCCTACCCCTGCCAAACAGAGTGCTCTAACAAACTAAGAAAACTGGCCTGGACCAAAATGATGGTTCCCTTAAAGTTCTGAACATTTTGTTGCACAACCTTTTGAAAAAAATGAATTCAAATAGATGATGTATGTAAATCTAAATTAAACTTCTGCCCCTTTCTACAGGTATTTAGCCCATTCCTTGTTATCAGATTGCTCCAGCTGTCTCAGGTGTGAGGGATGTCTGTTCCAGACTACATGTTTTATCTCCTTCCACAGATGTGCAATAGGATTTAGATCAGGGCTCATAGAAGCCACTTCAGAATAGTCCAATGCTTTGCTCTTAGCCATTCTTGGATGTTATTAGATGTGTTTTGGGTCATTATCCTGTTGGATGACCTATGACCTGTGACTGAGACCAAATTTTCTGACACTGGGCAGCACAATTAATTCCAGAATGCCTTGATAGTCTTGTGATTTCATTGTACACTGCACAGATTCAAGACACCTTGTGTCAGATGCAACAAAGCAACCCTAAAACATAACTAAGTCTTCTTCATGTTTCATGGAAGGTATAATGTTCTTTTCTTTTTATGCTTCATGTTTGCATCTGTGAATATAGAGCTGATGTGACTCCAGCTTTGTCTCATCTGTACAACTGATATTCTCTTATAAGCTTTTTGACTTGTCAATATGCATTTTGGAAAATTGCAGTCTCGCTTATTTATGATTTGCTTTCAACAGTGGTTTCCTCCTTGATCATCTTTAGCGTTGAGCGATTATAATCGACAAAGTTGAAATCGGCACGGTTTTTATGTTGATCGGAAATTTCCGATCACGCGATATTTTGGGTGAGAATTTGCGCATAATCTATTTATATAGCACATTTTCGGGGGCCTACCTGCCCTTTTGGCGGCCAAAAAAAATAAATTAGAGCAAGAGCGGGGTGAGCGGGGTTTTCGAATCATGACTGTGATGTGTAGGGTTGTCATTGGCGGGGAAAAAATCACTTGACCTCGTTTTACTTGGGAAAAACCCCCCTGTTGAGCATAAAGTGTGCCGTGGGTCTCATAAAAGCAAAACGTGTGTTACCCTTTCTCCTCAAAAAACAGCTCAGGACACACTTCTCTTTGTTCCCCCACGGACAAAAAGCTTTTGTTTGGAACATTGGGAACATGGGTAATTAGAGAATTTCAGTTCTTAGTTATTTTAGGTTGGGGATTTTTAAAGGAGCATCTAGCCCCCCCTTTGGGAAAAACACCCCGCGGCGGGGGGGTGGGGGAGGAGGTGGCCCGAAACAAGACGGGAAGGGGGCAAAAAGGTATATTGTGAAAACCCGGGACTCTGTTTTGAACCTACTTTGGGAAAGGGTTTTTTTTTTTTTTTCCCATTTTTTTGGCCCAAGTTTTTGGTTAAAATAGAACCTTGTATTTTGTGCACCCCAGTTTTATTCAAAGCCCCACCTTTTTACTTAAATAGGATACAAAACTTTTCTAGTCACTGAAAGGGTGTATTTTTCATAGGGGGAAAAAAACCAGCTTTTTTTAAATCCTACAGGGGATTTAAGTAGGTTGTTTTTCACTTTTGTGCACCCCAGTTTTATTCAAAGACCCCCCCTTGTACTTACAATAGGGGATACAAAAAACTTTTCTAGTAAACTGCAGGTTTTTGGTCACAGGCCCCAAAAACCCCTTTTTTTATCCATAAAAAACAAAATTTAAAAGTAGTTTTTTTTTTCACTTTTGTGCGAAAAAGTTTTTTTAAAAGGGCCCCCAACTTGTACTTAAAATAGGTTACAAAACTTTTTTTGTAAATGCGGGTTTGTATGTCATTGGGGGCAAAAACCACCTTTTTTTATCCGTTTTCCGATTTAATTTGGTTTTTTTTCACTTTTGTGAAACCCATTTTTAAATTCAAAAGCCCCACTTGTACTTACAAAAAGGATACAGAATTTTTTCCTAGTCACTCCCAGGGTATTTTTGGGTTGGCAAAACCCCCTTTTTTTATACCCCGTAAAACGTTTTAAGTGGTTTTTTTTTCACTTTTGTGCACCCCCAGTTTTATACAAAGACCCACCTTGTACGTACAATAGGATACAGAACTTTTCTAGTCACTGCAGGTGTTTTTCAAAAAGGGTTCCCAAAAACCAGCTTTTTTTTATCCGTAAAACGTTTAATAGGTTTTTTTTTCCACTTTTGTGCAGCCCAGTTTTTTTTTCAAAGCCCCACCTTGTACTTCCCAAAGGATACGAACTTTTTTAGTCCCCTGCGGGTGAATGAAAAAAGGCAAAAAAACCCCATTTTTTTAATTATCCGTACCTTTTAAAGTATTTTTTTTTTTCCTTTTGTCCCGCCCAGTATTTTCAAAACCCTACTTGGGTATTTAAATAGGTTACAGAATTTTTTTAGTACTGCGGGTGTATGCATTGGGTGCAAAAACCCCCTTTTAAATTATCCGTATACGATTTAAGTGGGGTTTTTTTTCACTTTTGTCCCCCCCCCATTTTAAATTCAAAGACCCACCTTGTCCCTTACAATAGGATACAGAATTTTTACCCACTGCAGGCGAAAGTTTAAAGGTGCAAAAACCCCTTTTATTACCCGTACACGTTTTTTAAGTGGGTTTTTTTTTTCACTTTTGTGCAGCCCATTTTAAAAAACAAAGCCCCAAACCTTGAAACTTACAATAGGATCCCCAGAATTTTTTCTAGTCACTGCACGTGTATGTCATAGGTGCAAAAACCCAACCCTTTTATTATCCGTTAACGTTTTTTAAATTTATTTTTTTTTTTTTCCTTTTTGTGCACCCCAAAGGTTTATTAAAAGCCCCACCCTTGTATTAAAAAGAAAACAAAACCCTTTTCTAGTCATTTGCAGGTGAAAGTAAAGGGTGAAAAAACCCACCTTTTTATTACCCGTAAACATTTAATTTATTTTTTTTTTCACTTTTGTGCACCCCCATTTTTTATTAAAAGCCCCATCTTTTACTTAAAATAGGAAAACAAAACTTTTTAACAGGGCAGGTGTATGTCATAGGTGAAAAAAAACACTTTTTTATTTTTCCGAATAGATTTTTAAGTAGGTTATTTTTCTTTTTTGCGGGCACCCCAGTTTTTTAAAAGGGACCCACCTTGAAACTTACAATAGGATACGGGAACCCTTTTTCACTGCGGGTGTAGGGTCATGGGTGCAAAAACCAAATTTTAAATTATCCGTAAAAACTTTTTAAAGTGGGTTTTTTTTCACTTTTGTACGGGCCCAGTTTTTTCAAAGGGCCAAAACCTTTTGTACTAACAAAAAGGTTTACAAAAACTTTTCTAGTAACTGCAGGTGTATTCCCAGGCAAAAAAAAAAACCCCTTTTTTATTTTTCGTAAAAAGGGATTTAAGTATTTTTTTTTTCACTTTTGTGCCCCCGGTTTTATTCAAAAAACCCACCTTGTACTTAAAATTTGGAAACCCAAAATTTTTTTGTAGCCCACTGCAGGTGTATGCATAGACCCCAAAACCCCAAACTTTTATTACCCGAAAAACGATTTAAGTAGTTTTTTTTTTCATTTTTGTGCACCCAATTTTAAATTAAAAAGACCCCCCCGGGGGATTTAAACAATGGGATACGAATTTCCCTTTTAGTCACTGCGGGTGTAATTTCATAGGGAAAAACCCCCCTTTTTAAATTATCCGTAAAAATTTAAATTTAGTTTTTTCCCTTTGGCGAAGGCCATTTTTTTTTTAAAGGGACCCACCCTTTTACTTATATTAGGATACAGAAATTTGCCAAAGAAAATTTGCAGGTGTTTTGTCATAGGTGAAAAAAACCACCTTTTATTATCCGTACACGATTTAAGTAGGTTTTTTTTTCCCCTTTTGTGAAAGCCCAGTTTTATTAAAAGACCCCCCTTGTACTTACAATAGGATACAGAACTTTTCTAGTCACTGCAGGGGGTATGTCATAGGCGAAAAAACCACCCTTTTTTTTATCCGCACGATTTAAGTTTTTTTTTTTTACTTTTTTTTAAACCCCATTTTTAAATTCAAAGACCCCCTTTAAACTTTAAAAATTTTAGGTTACAAAAATTTTTCCCTTCATGCAAGGTTTTATGTCAAGGCACAAAAACCCCTTTTATTACCCGGGTAAAAATTTTAAAAGTAGGCTTTTTTCCTTTTTTTTCCCGCCCAGTTTTATTAAAAGCCCAACCCTTGTCCCTTTAAAATAGGTTACAAAAACTTTTCTAGTCACTGCAGGTGTTGCCCATAGGCAAAAAAAAAAACACCTTTTTTTTAAACCATACACGATTTAAGTATTTTTTTTTTTTTTCATTTTTTGTGCAGCCCATTTTATTAAAAGGGACCCACCTTGTACTTACAATAGGAAAAAGAATTTTTTCTAGTAAAGGGCGGGTGAAATGTCATAGGTCCCAAAAACCACCTTTTATTATCCGAACGTTTTTAAGTAGTTTTTTTTTCATTTTTGGTTGCGGGCCCATTTTTATTCAAAGACCCATTTTTTGAAATTACAATAGGTTACAGAACTTTTCTAGTCACGGGCAGGGTATGTCATAGGTGCAAAAAACACTTTTTATTATCCTTAAAAAACGATTTAAGTGGGTTTTTTTTTCACTTTGTGAAGCCTTTTTTATTCAAAGACCCCCCCTTTTTCTTAAAATGGGATGCAGAATTTTTCTGGGCCCACTGCGGTTGTTATGTCTTATTTGAAAAACCCAACCTTTTTTTACCCTTTACAACGATTTAAGTGGGTTTTTTTTTTCATTTTTTGTACAGCCCAGTTTTTTTCCCAAAGCCCAACCTTGTACTTACAATGGGTTTACAGAACTTTTTAGTTCACTGCAAGGTGTATGTCACAGGAAAAAAAACCACCTTTTATTACCCTGTAAAACCGTTTTGAGAAAGGTTTTTTTCACTTTTTTTGCAGCCCAGTTTTTTTCAAAGACCCCCCCTTTTGTATTTTAAAATAGGATACAGAATTTTTTGGGGGTCACTAA
The DNA here is from genome assembly GCA_025379985.1 of Phyllomedusa bahiana. Lineage (NCBI taxonomy): Eukaryota > Metazoa > Chordata > Amphibia > Anura > Hylidae > Phyllomedusa > Phyllomedusa bahiana. The sequence goes on along the minus strand of JAODAL010062307.1, from coordinate 6,139 downwards.
AGGGTGTATGTATAGACCCAAATCCCCCTTTTTTTATCCGAAACCCCCCAATTTTTAAGTCTTTTTTTTTTTTCCCAACTTTGTGCAGCCCAAAGTTTTTTCCCAAAGACCCACCTTGTACTTAAAATAGGATACAGAACTTTTTGGGTAATGCGGGTATTTTTGTCATGGGTGAAAAAACCCCTTTTTAATTATCCGTACACAATTTTTTTTATTTTGTTTTTCATTTTGGGCGCGGGCCCATTTTTGTTAAAAGCCCCATCTTTTACTTATTTTTTTTGGGATCAAAAATTTTTTTAGTAATTGCGGGGGATGTCATGGGGTGAAAAAACCCCCTTTTTATTATCCATACACGTTTTAAATTTGTTTTTTATTAAATTTTGTGAAAGGCCCAGTTTTTTTCCCAAAGCCCACCTTGACTTACAATAGGATACAGAACGTTTCTAGTCATGCAGGTTTTAATTCATGGGTGAAAAAAAACCACCTTTTATTATCCTACAAAATTTTTAATTTTATTTTTTTTTTTCACTTTAAAGCAGGCCATTTTTTTTTTTCAAATACCCCATTTTTTACCTTATTTTTATGTTAAAAAAATTTGAAAAGTAATTGAAATTTTTTATTTATTGGTGAAAAAAAACCTTTTCCCTTTTTCTTACCCCCAAAAACATTTAAATAGTGTTTTAAATTGGTTCCCCCCAGTTTTTTTTTAAAAATTGCCCCTTGTATTTAAAAATTTGGATACAAAAATTTTTCCATGGGTAATTTTGGGTGTTTTCTTGGGTGAAAAAAACCCCCGTTTTTTTATCCTTTAAAATTTTTAAATAGCTGTATTGAAACGTGGTGCGGCCCTATTTTTTTTTTAAATAGAAGGGTTTTTTTACAAAATTCTGATAAAAAATTTTTTTTGCCCTTTTTTCTCGTTTGCCCTTTGCTCCCAAAAAAAGCAATTTCTCATCCTGTAATTTTCGGGAATTTTTTTATTGCGCTCGTTTAAATTTTAAAGTTTGGCGCAGTTAGCGCACTTGTATGATATTTTGCTGAAAACTTTTAAATTTTCCTATTTCTATGGGCTTTTTTGTAAACCCCTGGGTCTAAAAGGAGGAACACTTTTTAATTTTGTCTTAGGTTCTTCCACCGACCCCCATTTCACGGGTATTGAAAGAAAAAAATTTCATTTCAAATCCTATTTGGGTTTGAAAGAAATTGGGGGTTTTTAAAAGAATACCTATGTTTTGCCGTCTTTTAATTAAAAAATGTAAAAAAAACTTTTCCCCATACTTTCTTAAATTTTTATTTTTAAAACTTTGGAGCAAAATGAAGATGGTAAGCGGACCCAAAGAAGGGGGGGTTAGGACATGGAGTTTGAGGTACGAGAAAGGTGCCCCTTTCCCAGGCGGGCCCGACAACAGCAAGCCAGTGGTCGTGGGGTTTTCGGGCCCGTCAGGCCGGGTCATTGTTTGGGGTCGGGGGGCCCGGGAAAAACCCTCAGAAAGAAAAAGCCCCAAAATCGTTCTGCAGTGGTTAATGAAACCCTGAACCCAGCAGTTTTCCCCCCTTCCCCCTTCCCCCATTTCACACCCAAACAAATGCCCGCCCTTCAAAATTGCCCAGCATCCGTCCAAAAATGAAGCAAAGGGCCCCCCAAATTTCAACTCGTGGAAACCCAAAACCACTGTAAATTTAATCCATTTTCTAAAAGCCTCTTTGTTTGAAAAAATGGGGTTTGGGGGGTCGGGAAGGCAATTTTAAAAGATCAAGAGGCCAAAGAGGTTTAAATTTTTGTCTGCTCTGACGCCCAGTTACTGTTTCCAAATCAGAGGAGGGAAAAAGTTTTGGTAAATGGAATAAACCCCAGGGGGTCGGGCAACGTTTTTCATTTCCTGGGGCTTGAACCCCCGCGGGCTCCGGGACGCAAAAAATTTGTCAGGACGACAAAGTCACCTGGGGTTGACGATGATGACGCCCTTTTCCCGGAAACCAACGTGGTCTTTTCGGGGCAGAATTTGCTTGGCGAGCGCTTCACCACTAAAACGGGGGGGGGAAGCAAATGGGGGTAGTGTCATAGGGCTCCCCCCCTAAAAAAAGGGGGGGGCGGTCCCCAAAAGTCCCTGAATGTTTCCCGCCACCAGGGAAAATTTTTTCCCCCAATTTCCCCCGTTTATTGCCGTCGAAAAGGTCCGGGCCCTTTCTAAACCCCTGGATCTTTTTTTGAGCAACCCTTTCTGTTTTGCCCAGCTTTAAACGTAATAGAGGAAGAATCTTTAGGTGTTTAAACCCACCCCCCCAAATTTTTGCCCTAGTCACATGCAACTAATGCTTTCATTTGAAATGGTTTGGCCCATTTGGGCCAAAAAAGGGCCACCCCGGATACCGGGTTTCCCAAACCCACTGCCCACACCCCTGTCCCCCCGCCTCCTCCTTTTCCCAAAAAACCCCCAAGCGTTCCTCACTGCCCAGGGTCTCTCGGGCATGATCGGGGATCAGCCCCCGGGCTTAAACTTCCCCCGTCGCCCAATTTCCACCAGCCCCAAACGAGCCCCCCCCTTCCCCCCATTCTCCTTCCACCCATTTTTTGAACGATCTGCACCCCTTTTAAAAGCGGCCAGCCCCTAGCAGCCAGCCTTCTTTTCTTCCATTTTTGGGAAGCAGAAGAAACACCCCAAACCCCAAAAACCATCCCAAACCAAAAGCCTAAAATTAGGCTTTTGCCAGGTTTTTGGGCCCTTTGGAAAAATTTCCCTTTTCCCGGGCCCTTGGTGGACACAGTTGGGTTCCCCCACGTCATACCCCCTTGCCTCCCCCCCAATACCAATACCGGATGCCGAGCAGGCATTTTTTTTTCCGGGAAAAGCCACCCCTTTCCCCTGGCAAGCCACGTGCCCATCTAAAATTTTTAAAGCGCGTTTTTTCTGCTTTTTTCGTGCCGGCAAAGCCCCATCGGGCCACCGAAACATGGACAAAAAAAACCCGGCCAAGGCCGCTATATCTCTGGGGAAAAGCTCACGGGGTTTGAGTGGGTGGTTTGTCTCGGGTGGTGACGGGGGGCTCTCAGGCCCGGCCCCACGCTTTTAAAAACCACAGGGATGGTCCCGGGTTCTCTGGTGGATCACGTTTTGCCAGAGAATCCGGGCCCGTGTTGAAATTAATCTGCCCTTGGAAAAACCGTCAAAACCCCAGGTCAGGAAAGCTGTGGACGGCTCCCCCAAACCAAACCAGACTCAAACGCTGGTTGGGTGACAAAAACCCTTGTGCCAGGCAAGGTGGTGTGCGATAACAGCCCGAAATCTGCTGGCCGCCCTTAAGATCAGTAGGCTGGAGCACATCCCTTGCCTGGCACATGTCAATGAACCTTGTCGTCCAGAAATTTCTAAAGCGCTACCCGGGTCGGGAAATGCCTGCTGAGGAAGGCTCGAGGTCTGAGCTCGCACTTCCGCCGTTCACACCCTGCTTCGTTCCGCCTGGCTGCGTTGCAGCGTCAACTCGGCCTCCCCGTCAACCGTCTCATTGTTGACGTGGCAACACGCTGGAATTCCACCCTCCAATGCTCCAGCAATTCTAGCAGCAGTGCAATGCCATAGCAGTAATAAGTGACACATGGCCTGACAAGCAGCAGTGCGGACCTCGGGGTGTTGAGCCACCGAGAAGTGGAGGCAGGTGAAAGAGCTCTGCACCATCCTTGCCAGTTTTGATGAAAGCAAACAAATACACCTACAAATGTATAGGTATGACAAATGCCTCTAAACCATATAATGAAACCACTAAATGGAGGACTAAATGGTCGTAAAACGTAACTTTTAATACAAATGATATTTTAAAATAGTTTATAGCACAGCACAAAACAAATATGTGTTACAAATGATATATATCTAACACCGCACCTATATTACGATAAAGAGGGACCACACCGTAGTATCCCTAGTTGGCCCTAATAGGAAGAGCTAAAAATAACCCTAACCTAACCAGAATTACAGGAAAAAGCGCCCCGATAAGAGCGATCCTGTCAGGAACCTGACCCTATCAAGAAAGCAATAAATACTAAAAGTCCAATCCCAACATGTTTCGATCCTTCCAACAATACATATGGATCACATCAGGGGACAGTTTGAAAGAATATGGACCAAAAGAAAAAAATTATAATGGCTATAAACAACAGATAAATAAGGAACAGGAACGCCAACGTTATGGGTACTTACATATGTCTGGGGCAAACGTATAAGGTGAATACAAAGATGTATATAGCCTACCTGGACATAGAAAATGGTTACCCAATGTAAAGTAATTGTCCTGTAAGGATGTCCCTCACTCGGTACGAGTGCACCAGCATCAGCTGGTATAATGAGACGGTGTGGTCCCTCTTTATTGTAATATAGGTGCGGTGTTAGATATATATCATTTGTAACACATATTTGCTAGTGCTGTGCTATATACTATTTTAAGTATCATTTGTATTAAAAGTTAAGTTTTATGACCATTTAGTCCTCCATTTAGTGCTTCCAGTTTTGAAGAAGCCACCAAAATGGTCAGTGCGGACAATGCCCTTGTCAGCATGAGCATTGTGGTGATCTTAGTTCTGGAACATTCGTTGGACACTCTGCAACATCAGGTCCAACCAGCGACGGAGCAGGAGACGGACACAGAGCCTTTCTCTCCGTCGAATCCACAAGGCCCGACAGTTTCACAATTTTATCGGTCTTCATTAGGCAGTGGTTCAGGGTCCAGGGCTAGTGCAAGGCGGCGCCTCAGCTCTCAGGGTGCATCATCTGAGGCAAGTCAGGGCTGTGTTGAAGCTGTGCCGGAGGAAGCGGAGGAGGAGGAGGATGAGGTATTCCTGGATACCAACGTTGCCGACGTCCCTGCCTTTGAAAGAGGTTGGTGCGAATTTGAGGCAGAGGAGGAAGATGAGGAAGATCAGTTTGCTAGTGCCCCTCGACCCAGAGGCTTGGGAAATCAAGGCTCCATCTCTCACATGAGTGCTTGGATGCTCCATTTCCTCCAACATGATCCTCGCATTAAGGCCATCAAAATGAACAACAGTTTACTGGGGGGCCACCCCCTGGATCCCCGGTACAAAACAAAACTCAGCACTTTCCTTCCACCCACCCAAATAGAGAGTAAAATGCAGGAAATGGAGACCTTGTAACTGGAGACAACTGGAGACAACTGGAGACATCTGTTGCAACTGCTTCACGTTCTTCAAATGTCACAGTGGAACAACGTCGAGTGCCAAGTAGCTGTAGCGGCAGCAGCAGCAGCAGGCAATGTGGCAGAAGCCTAATGGGTGACCTCTGGCAATCTTTATTTTCCACCTCACCAATGCATGTAAATGCAGGCACACATAAAACGCAGAGACCAGCTAAAAATCATGGTGCACGACTATCTGCATCTCAACACCGATGTTTTTGAATGTGTTCCGGACCCAATTGACTTATGGGTATCCAAAATGGATGAATGGCCTGAGCTCGCTCGCCACGCCATAGAGGTGTTGTCCTGCCCAAACAGCCACGTCATATCTGAGCGGACCTTCAGCACAGATGGAGGAGTCATTACAGACAAACGCATCCGGCTTTCCACAGATAATGTGGATCGTTTGACTTTCATCAAGATTAGAGATGGGCGAATTGATTCTAACGAAGTGGAATTCGTTTAGAATTTCAGGAAAACTTCTGTTCGGAACGAAGTCGAAGTTTGGGGTACTTCGCGTGAATGAAGTGTGCTTTTGATTGATGAAATGGCTGTGAGCACATGGCGTTACATGGGGCAAAGAACTCTGGGAAAGGGAAAAAGGGCATAGCCTGCATGACATGTGGCAGAGATGAGCCAATCAGAGACCGGGGGGGATTCTGTGATGTCACCGCACTATATAAGTCCGGGCGCGACGCTGGAGCTCATACCCTCTCACTGTACTGATTAAAGGGAAGGTGCTGCCGCGGCTGCTTATGATAGCTATACTAAAGAAAATCATTTTTTATACAGCGATATTTGGGGAGTGTCTCAGTTGTCTCAGAGACTGCTTCTCTAACGTTCTATTTTTGATTTTGTGGGGTATTGGATCTGAAGTCCGTGTGCGTCCAGTGCAGCTGCATATACATTTTAATGCTATCTGCTCACACACATTGAATATCCCAAGGGGGACTAAGCT
>JAODAL010062306.1:0-19826 GCA_025379985.1 Phyllomedusa bahiana | reverse complement strand
ATTGGGCCCCCTTGCTTGTATCAGGGCCCCTTTAGTATATATTGGCCCCCTTTACTTGTGTAGGGCCCCCTTTAGTTTATTTAGGGCCCCCTTTAAGTTGGGGCCCCCCCTTTAGTTTATTTTGGGGCCCCCTTTAGTATAATTTAGGGCCCCTTTAGTTTGTAGCGGGCCCCCTTTAGCTTGTAGTCGGGCCCCCCTTTAGTATATATTAGGGGCCCCCTTTGTTTTATGGGGCCATTTTAGATTTAGTGGGGCCCCCCTTTGTATATATTGGGCCCCCCCTTTAGCTTGAGTCGGGGCCCCTTTAGTAATAGTTAGGGCCCCCTTTAGCTTTGTAGTCAGGGCCCCTTTAGTATATAGTTAGGGCCCCCTTTAGCTTGTAGTCAGGGCCCCCCTTTAGTATATAGTTAGGGCCCCCCCCTTTAATATATAGTTAGGGCCCCCTTTAGCTTGTAGTCAGGGCCCCCGTAAGTTAATAGTTAGGGCCCCCGGTAGCTTGTCGTCAGGGCCCCCTTTAGTATATAGTTTGGGCCCCCTTTAATATATAGTTAGGGCCCCCTTTAGCTTGTAGTCAGGGCCCCCTTTAGTATATAGTTAGGGCCCCCTTTAGCTTGTAGTCAGGGCCCCCTTTAGTATATAGTTAGGGCCCCCTTTAGCTTGTAGTCAGGGCCCTCTTTAGTATATAGTCAGGGCCCCCTTTAGTATATAGTTAGGGCCCCCTTTAGCTTGTAGTCAGGGCCCCCTTTAGTATATAGTTAGGGCCCCCTTTAGCTTGTAGTCAGGGCCCCCTTATATATAGTTAGGGTCCCCTTTAGTATATAGTTAGGGCCACCTTTAGCTTGTAGTCAGGGCCCCCCTTCAGTATATAGTTAGGGCCCCCTTTAGCTTGTAGTCAGGGCTCTCTTTAGTATATAGTTAGGGCCCCCTTTAGCTTGTAGTCAGGGCCCCCTTTAGTATATAGTTAGGGCCCGGTTTAGTTTGTAGTCAGGGCCCCTTTAGTATATAGTTAGGGCCCGGTTTAGTTTGTAATCAGGGCCCCCTTTAGTATATAGTTAGGGCCCCCTTTAGCTTGTAGTCAGGGCCCCCTTTAGTATATAGTTAAGGCCCCCTTTAGCTTGTAGTCAGGGCCCCCTTTAGTATATAGTTAGGGCCCCTTTAGCTTGTAGTCAGGGCCCCCTTTAGTATATAGTTAGGGCCCCCTTTAGTTTGTAGTCAGGGCTCTCTTTAGTATATAGTTAGGGCCCCCTTTAGCTTGTAGTCAGGGCCCCCTTTAGTATATTTTAAAAAGGGCCCCCCTTTAGAAATTTGTTAGGGCCCCATTTTTGTTTGTAGTCCGGGGCCCCCCTTTATTTAATATTTTTAGGGCCCCCTTTAGCTTGTAGTCGGGGCCCCCCCCCTTTAAGTAAAATATTAAGGGCCCCCCTTTAAATTTTGGGTAGTCAGGGGCCCCCCTTTAGTATTTTGTTAGGGGCCCCTTTTTAGTTTTTGTAGTCAGGGCCCCCTTTAGTATATAGTTGGGGGCCCTTTTTTTAAAGTTTGTAGCCCGGGGCCCCTTAAGAAAAGTTAGGAAAAAAAAAAAAAACTACAACTCACCGGGACTCCCGCCCGGGGCCGCTCCCGGCCCTTTCCCCCCGCCGATCCGTCCCGGTCCTGCAAAAAGGAAACCCCGCGGTAAAATTGCCCCGTCACCGGGGCCGCCTACGCGCCCCCGGGCCCTACCGGTGTCAGCGGAGCCCCCCGGGGCTCCCTGAACCAGCGAAAGCCCCGGGGTCGGGGACTTTTATCCCGGGGGGCCCCCAAATTCCGGTTTTGGGGCACAGGGGGCCCCCGGGGGAGGGGCGGCCCACGGGGCCGGGGGGCCCACAGGGGGCCCGCGGGGGGAAACCCAAAACCGGGGGGGATTCCCCTCCCTTCCATACGGGCCTGCTATCCCTTTCCCCCATAAAAAGGGAAAAGCTAAAACCTTTCCCAAATAAAAGGTTTTCCTAACCTTCAAAAAATTAAAAAAAGGCCCCGTTTAATACCTTCCTTTAGGGGCCCTGTTAAACCTTCCATAGAGGCCCTCCCTATCCCCTTCCATAAAAGGTCCCCCGATCCCTTTCCATAAAGGGTCTGCTATACCCTTTCTATAGAGGTCCCTCTAAAATTTCCCTATAAAGGTCTGCAAATTAACCCTTCCAAAAAAAGGTTGCAAAAACCCTTCCAAAAAAAGGGTTCCCTTTCCTTCCATACGGTTTCTGTATCCCTTCCCATACGGGTCGTTTATCCTTTCCCTTTACAGGTCTGTTTTATATCTTTCCATAGGGGTCTGCTATCCCCTTTCCATAAAAGGTTTCGGGTAAAACCTTCCATACGGGTTCTGTAACCTTCCTTTAAAAGTCTGCTATACCTTCCAAAAGGGGTTTCGTTTTTCCCTTTCCATGGAGTATTCCCTTTTACCTTCCATAGAGGTCTGCTAAAACCTTCCATACGGGTTTGGCTAACCCTTCCATACAGGTCTGCTATACCTTTCCATAAGGCTGCTATACCCTTCCAAAACAGGTCTGCTATACCTTCCAAAAAGGGCTAAAACCTTCCAAAAAGGAGGTCTTTTTTCCCCCCTTCCATGGATTTTTTGCTTTTCCTTCCATAGGGGTTTGTGCTATCCCTTCTAAAACAATTTGGGGCAAATCCCTTTTCCAAATAGAGGTCGGGCTTTTACCTTCAAATACAGGTTTTCTATACTTTCCATGGGGTTTTTGCTATACCTTTTTTTTAGAGGTCTGCTTAACCTTCCATAAAGGGTCTGCTATCCCCTTCCATAAGGTTTTGCTTTTCTTTTATACGGGGTTCTGCTATATTTTCCCAAAAAGAGGTTTGCTATACCTTTTTTTGAGGTCTGTATACCTTTCCAAGGGGTTTGTTTATAACCTTTTTCCCCAGGTCGGGTTTAAAACCTTTCCCTAGAGGTTCCCTTTTCCTTTTCCCAGAGGTTTTTCCTAAAACCTTCCATAGAGGTTTTGAAAATCCCTTCCAATAGGGTCTGCTATCCCTTCCAATAGGGGTCGTTTAAAATTTCCCATAGAGGTTTGCTAAAAAAATTTCTACAGGTCTGTTTATACCTTCCAAAACAGGTCTGCTACCCCCCTTCCTTAGAGGTCTGGCTTTTTCCTTTTCCCATACAGGTTGCTTTTACCCCCAAATCGGTCGCTTTTTCCCTTCCATAGGGGCCCTTGTTTTCCCTTTCCATGGGAAAATTTGCTATCCCCTTTTCCTTTCCCCTTTTTGCTAAAAAACCTTTCCCCATACAGGCTGCTATACCTTCCATACGGGTTTGAAAAAATTACCTTCCATAAAACCCAAATTTAAACCTTTCCCAAAAGGAGTATTGCTTTTCCCTTCCCCAAAGGGGTTTCCTGCTAAAAAAACCTTCTTTTTCAGGCTGCTATACCTTTTTAAAACAGGTCGGCAAATTACTTTCCAAAAAAAAGGTTGTGAAAAAAACTTTTTTTTGAGGTCTGCTAAAAAAAAAAAAACCTTCCCAATAAGAGGTTTTCCTATACCTTCTATACAGGTTCCCAATACTTTCCTTTAGGGGTTTTGGGCTTTTCCCTTTCCAAAAGAGATTGCTAAACCTTCCAAAAGAGGTCGCTTTTCCCTTCCCCATAAGGGTTGCTATACCTTTTTACGGGGGTCTCTATACCCTTCCCTATACAGGTCGCTATACTTTAAAATAGATTTTTGCTAACCTTTTTGGGGTTGCTAAAACCCCCTTCCACGGGGTTCTGCTAAAACCCTTTCTATACAGGTTTGTTTTTACTTTCCATTGGTCTACTATCCTTTCCCAAACAGAGGCCTGCTTTACCTTCCATAGAGGTCGCTAAAAATTCCCCAATAGACGATCTGCTATACCTTCCATAGAGGTTTTGGCTTTTCCTTCCATAGGGGCCCTTGCTACACCTTCCTTAGAGGCCTCCCTTTTCTTTTTTCAACAGGTCTGCTATACCTTTTCCTTTACAGGTCTGTAAAACCTTCAAAAAGGGGTCCCCCCTACCCCCTTCCATAGAGGTCTCCCAACCCTTTCTTACAGGTCTGCATAACCTTAAATTTTCTTTGGGAAAAGGCATCTTTTTTTTTCAGTTTTTAAAATTTTTTCAAATATGTTTCACAACAAAACCAACACCATGTTTTTCCAAAGAGGCATTCTTCTGTAGTTCCATAATAGGGCAATGCCCCTTTTGCCCCCTTTTAAAAGGGGCCCAAATCTAGAGTGCTAACGTTCTTTGAAATGGGCCCGGGAGACAGTTTTCTTGAAATAAATCTAAAACCTTTTCCCTTGAAAAAAAATCCATAGGGGACATCATCTTTTCCAAAACTCATGAAAAAAAAAAAAGACGTTGGGTTTTAGCCCACCCAAAATATGTATGCATGAAAGCCATCTTAGAGAAAAAATTGTCTATAGCAACCAATTAGTACCCACTAAAAATTAAAAAGGCCGATCTGCCCTTTGGCGGGACAACTTTCGGGTCTGGATATTTAAAATACCCCAAGGGGAATACCAAGACAAATCAATGATAAATAGCCTTGAGTCTGTAGACCTCCTTTGGACCTATGTTATGCCTTGTCTCCAGTGATGTTGCATCCATATATAATAATTAAAAGGGTTGTGTCTCTACAAAAATTAGCTTTCAACATGAGTTTTACCAAACATATTGCTTTGTTTTTTTGGCTTTGTTAAAGATAAAAGGATTTTTTTGCTCGGGTGCATACCCAACCTCTCCCCTCTTTTTCTCTCTGCTCTGCCCTTATCTGACGCAGTGACATTACACAGGTTGGACGGGGTCAACGTGAGAAAAGGGTGTTATCTCTAACTCTGCAATTTTTAGCTGAAAATGTTTTTAAATTTTTTTACAACGAATCCTGAAAAAAAAACCCCCTAAATTTTTTACGCATTTTTTTTCCAAGTAGGGGCAATTCCTACATGGGGGGTGAAAAACGCTGTTGGGGGGTCATGCAGGGCGTAAAGGGGGAGGCTATTTTGGCTTGTGGAACGCAGATTTTGGTGGGTGCCATGTGCATTTGTAAAGCCCCCAAACCAAAAAAAGATTGAACTTTCCAAAACCCCCCCTTTTTGGGCCCTCAACCCCCTAAAAGGATCTCATCTACGGGTGTATTGTGCTTTTGGGGGAAAAAGGTATTCCATAGTTTTTTTTGGCCGGACCAAAAAAAATTTAAGGGGGAGGGGGGGTATTTCCAATTGTTTTTTGGGTTAAATTTTTTACGTTTTCGCTTTTTTATATGTGTCAGTAAATTTGCAATGAAATAAGTTTTTATATAAAGTTTTTTTTTTATTAATTTTAAAATAGAAATGGATTTAAAAAAATAAATCCCCGTTTTTATTTTTTAAATAGCTGTACCATAACTTTTTTATTTTTTGTTTTGGTGCTGTTTGGGTTTTTTTCTTGTGGGTTGATTTGGGCTTTTTATTGGTCCCCATAGGGGTTGCATAGACGCTTTGATCTTTTTTTTTTTAGGTTTTTGGGGGGTTTTTAAAAAAAATACAGCTCCTGGAAAGTGCTTTTATTTTTTTTTTATATGATCACCAGCAGTAAAATCGGGGCTGTAGTGTAGAGTCTAAAGTCGGATCCCCTATTTTGCAGGAGTCGAGTCGCCAAAAAAAGGAAAAGACCCATCCCAAAATTATAATAATTTGGGTCCGTTATTCATGCAGTCAAAGAGCAAGAGGAATTGGACCCCCAGTGCTACTGCCCCCCATATCTTCACCTCACACATGAGGGATTTAATTGAAAATTTGGAGCAGGAAAAGCGCTGCCCCAGGGGAGAAGATTCCGCTCCCGGGGCAAAAGATTTAGTAACATTTTTCCCCTGCTTTAAAAAGTAAAAAAGTTCAACCTTCAAACCTGAGGGCGAGGCAACCTTTATACCGTGACATTGTTAGAGATTTTTGCCCCTGTGGTCCCCCGCTTTCCCCCCAAACCCCCAATTGTTGTAAGGGGGCCCGTTCTCCCGGAAAAAATCGAGGTCATGTATGAAGGATCTGAGGGAGGCAATACTATTTCCAAACAAAAATAAAGGGACTCCACAAATGTCCCATGTTTTGATATTACAATTTTTTGGTTTTCCTAAAAGTCATATAAATAAATATTTTTTTTACACTGCCCAAGAAAAAGGGTAAAAAAATTTTTTCTAACTTGTGACTTTCAGGTCAAAATTTCCCCCCCTCCACTACAGCTTTGTACATGAGCTACTGTAATTTTTATACAGTCATTTCCCCCAATTTTTAAACAAAATTGCTTGAAAGTTTTAATCTTATACTGAAAATTTTTTCCCCTGTAACTGCTTGTTACTTTTTTGGGGCCCAAAAAAATCTAAATTTAATTTTTATTTTTTTGTTATATTTGAAAACCACTTTGGTTTTCAATACTGCCCGAATCCTTCTGGGCTCTGAATCAGATTCAAACCCCTTCTTGACCAAAATCTGATCCCTTGTCTCTTCTACAATTCCCAATGTTTGGGGCATACATATGGACCCGGATACAAAAGCAGCTTTTTTTTTCAACTCACCCACAAAGGGTTTAAAAGATCAAAAATTGTTACCCTTTTGCTTACAGTGTCTGTTTAAATAAAAGTTGATTATTGTATCATAAAAGGGAAAAAAACCCGCCGATGTTACCATTTTACACAGTAAAGTTATCACTTTAAACATGCGCTGTGTATGGGGATCAGGACTTATCGGGAGTCGGGGGAAAAACGGAAGATTTGGGAAATTGAGGATCGGAGTTGGGCTTTTGGTTGCCGACTCCCCATCCCAGTATAAATGAAAAAGGTTTTTTTACTCACAAGTCGATTCGATTGCAGTAAAAAACCCAATTTTACATTTTTGATAGCCCACTGCTTTTACACAATAAAAACACTTTTAAAAAAAAAAAAAAAAGGGTTTTTTTTCCCGTATCTGGGACCAAAATTATTTCTTCTTTTTTTAAGCATGGGGCTGTGTAGGGCTTGTTTTGCTGGGGGAGTTATTTTTTTTTGTATTTTTTGCATTTATATGAGTTTTTGATTGTTTTTAAAATTTTTTTTAGGCAGGGAAAAGAAAAAAACTGCAATCCAAATTTTTTTTTTTTTTAACAGGGTCACCGTGCAGTTTAAAAATTTAATAGTTTTTTTTTTTAACCCCTTTAAAAAAAAAAAGTGTTTTTGTTGTGTAAAACAATATTTAAGCCCTACTGTTTCTGATACCTAACTTTTTTTTTCCCGTAAAAAGAGTTTTGTAAAAGGGGTTTTTTGCAATGAACTGAATTTTTAAAGGGGTCCATATAGTTCTTACGCTGTTTTATTCCATTTTATGGCGCGGGATAACAAAATCGCAATTCTGTGATTTTTTTTCTTGTTTTCTTTGTGGTATTCACCATGCAGGTTAAATAACATAGATTTATAGGGTAGGTCATTACGTATGTGGCGATACCAAGCATTTGTATTATATTTATTTTTTATCTTTTTTTTGGGGCGATTGGCGTTTGTAAATGGGAAAAGGGCTCACTCACTATGCCCGGTTATGCCCACAGGGCATGGGGATGTCACAGACAGCCCGGAAGCTTTTGTAATGCCCGGAAGCTTGCAGAAATCCATTAAAAAAAAATCAAACACTGCCAAAAGGCCCCACAACTCTTTTCACTAGCCTTTACTATTCCTTCGAGTAAAATAGAACAAGCATGTTTAAAAAAAAAGTACCGTGATGATGTTTCCGGGGGTCACATTCATGGTTCAAAAACTTTCCGCATAAATCCTCCTATCTCCTTCCTTTTCAGGTTGAAGGGCACCTATTTAAAAAAAACCCCAAAAATTTAAAAAAAAAACAAAAAAAAATACAAAAAGAACCATAAAAAAACCTCAATTAAATAACAATCCACAATAAAAGGGGTAATAAAAAACTGGACAATAAATTTAAAAAAACCTATTAAAAAAAACTAAAAAATAAAATTCGTTTGTAAACAGTTCCCATCCCCCAACCCTTTACTTTTTGCCCCTTTGGGTTTTAAAGGGATGCCCTTCCTTAAAAAAAATGCCCAGTTTTAAAGCTTGAAAATTTGTCCCCCCAAGCCACTCTTCTTTTTTCTAGTTTTCCCCCTTTAAATTTACCCAATCCCCTCGGGTGTTTTTGGCGGGGTATAAAAGGGTGAAAGGGGGACATCCTATGTGTTTTTAAAGTCAAAATTTTTTAAAGTTCTTTAAAAATGTCCTTTTTAAAATTTTGTTTTTCATTTTCTCCCGGGGTCTTTTTTTCCCCACGGGGACAATCAAAACAACATTTGGTGGTTAAATCATCTTTTTTCTTAATTTCCATCTCCTTCCCCTAATAAATTGGGGATTTATAGGCCCGGTTTTTTATTCTCCCCCCGAAGTTTTACTTTGCCTTTGAAATTTTTCCCCCGAAAGGGAAAGGGAAAACCTTTTCCAAATCCCTCCCATTCCCCTTTAATATTCTAAACGGGCCTTCATAAATTTTCCCTTTTTACGGGTTCCCCGCTCTCTTAAAAACAGTACAGGGCATTTTTTTTTCATCAGCAAGAACCTGAAAAATTTACCCAATTTTTGGTTTAAAATAGAAAGTTTTTTCCAAAAATCCTTTTTTTTAAGGGAAATTTTATAATGCTTAATTTACCCTTTTTAAAAGGTTTGTCTCATTAAAAGGGATTACTTTTAAATTTAAGCTTTTGAAAAAAACCAAGCCCATTTTTGAAATTTATGTGCCCAATAACATGTTTTACCCTATTCTGAGATAACCCCTCTTGAAATGGGCCCCCTAAAGGCCCTCAGGTCCCCTATAACTACAACCTGTTTGATCTCTCCTGATGGGCCCCCAGCCTGGTTTTATAGTTTACAAAAACCTGGCCCCCCTAAAGACACCCCTATTGGAAGCCCGAAAACACGCCCCTAAAATTCAAAAAAAAAACCAAGAAAACAGGACGAGGGTAAGATGAATCAAGGTAAAGAAAAAACCCCTTTAATGAGTCGCATTTTTTCAAATAAAAACAACAAAAAACCAACACAAAAAAAAACAATAGGAATAAATGATAGGTAATGAAAAAAAGCCAATATGCGCCAAAACAACCAAAAACAACCTATCCAAATTAATAAAAAAACTAAATTTATTGAGAAATAATCATAAAAACTATATATTTTAAACATTACACAGACCGTACACAACTAAAAAGGTGACATGCTATAGAACACAGAACTATCAAACAGGAGACCACATGCTATTTAATAATAAGACATATATGAATGCCGTAAACAAAGCATATGTGAAAACACAGTAATTGCAGTGAAAGCATTCAGACCCGGAGATAGCACTAAACAGCCCCAACATACGTTTCCTCCAACACCTGGCTTCGTCAGGGTGTAATGAGACACAACCCAAAGCTTCCTTAAAAATGACACTTGGCCAATAGAATTACAAAAAAATTATTTGAATCCGTTACCTCACATTAAAGAAAACCACATCACCTCCTACAGTCCTCGGTGTATCACACGCTCGGTGCGACGCCTGCATCCGGACGCGGATCACCAAGCGTTATTAAAAGGGGCGTACCCGACACATGCGCAGTAAATTTGGACCAACCAAAAATGGCGATGCCCGTACACAGAGACACCGAAGATAATTCAAATGTATCTCATGTGGCTATATAACATATACCGAGGGAACGGAACCAAAATATAAAGAACCGACTACAAAGCCGCCTAAAAATGACAATTTACGGATTAAAAATGACTGAATAAAGTGCAAGAAAGTGCATAAATATATATATATATATATATATATATAATATAAATATATATATAAAAATAATTATAATTAATAGAGATAAAAATATATAATATATGCATATATATCTCAGTAATAGCAGAGTACAAAAATAGTGATCACCTACACACATTATACAATCCAAACATGTGATTATGCAAAATACAGATCCAAAAGTACAATGGTGCAAAACACATATCAAAAAAATGCATATAGAAATGTATATATACATATGCATATACACATACATACATATACACATAACATTGTGAAAAAATAAGCCGTAAACAAGTGCAAAAAAAAAAACCAAGAGACAGCTTAAATAGAAAACAAATCACAATAACACAATAATCCAAAACATAACCATAATAGACATCAACCTGGCCAGAAAAAAGTTCTTAAAAACCCAAAAGGTCTTTAATTCCAACACTCAATCCTCAACAAAAACTTCATCTGTAAACTTTCATCTTATATCATCAAAGGTTCCAGAAGATAAACCAATCGGACCGTAATATAGACCTCAAAAAGAAAGAGAAAGATGGGTTAGAGTCATCCACAATAACAAAAATAAAAATATAATATATGTATCAACACCTATACATACAGACAATGAACATACAAGTGTATAAACACACATAAAGTTAAAAAATATAATAAAAAAATAAAATACGAAAAAACAGAAGATATAATTACAGAAAGGGTGCAAAGCTAATGGCCTCATTTAGACCATTAGAAGCAGTGGTCCCAAGGACATAAATCGAACGTACCTCCCGTTGTGCTAAAATCCTTTTCCAACTACCACCTCTTTTACTGAACAATACACGATCAATCCCAATAAATCTTAGACCCACCGGATCACAATTATGAAACTGTTTAAAATGTTTAGGAATTATCTTAAAATTAAAACAATCTGACTCACTTTTCGCAGCTTCAATCCCCAACACATGTTCTCGAATCCGTTTCTTGAAATGTCGTCTTGTCATCCCTACATACTTCAGTCCACAGGGACATTGTGCCAAATAAGTAACTCCAGGTGTAGTACAATTAATGGAGTATGTGATTCCTTGATTAGAGAATGTATTTGTATTCTTCACATTTCTACACGCCACACACTTGCCACAATCTGAGCAACCCCATCTGGGACACTTTGATCCAAAACATTTTTTCTGGTTGAACACCATTATAATGGCTCCGTACGAGTATATCCCTGATATTTTTGGAACGTCTGTATATGATAGATGGAAAAGGTGGAAGGTATTGTGATAATACAGGATCCATAGTTAAAATGTCCCAATATTTTGCCAAAGACTGACGCATTTCATTCCAACGGGAGTGATAGGATGAAATAAATCTCACTTGATGCTTAGAATCATTCAAGTCTTTCTCTTTTTCAATAAGGAGTTGAGTTCTATCCTCTCTTGCTCTATTCAATCCACTTCGGATCCACTCATCTTTATAACCTCTCTCTTTAAACCTCATTGACAGTTCTTCAGCTCTTTTTTCAAAGGTACATTCATCTGAACAAACACGTTTAAGTCTAAGAAACTGACCTACTTGAATATTCTCTAAAGGTTTACGTGGATATGATGAACTGGCATGCAAAAGTGAATTTACTGCAGTCTTCTTACGAAAAAGATCTGAATGAACCAAACCAGTCTCATCCACTTCAAACATGATATCCAAAAAATCCATTTGTGTTCTCTCATATTTATAGGAAAATTTCATATTGATCTCATTCATATTTAGAGAAGACATAAATTCTTCAAGTTCCGATACAGATCCATCCAAGACCATAATGACATTGTCGATGTATCTATTCCAGGATTGAACCTTCTCCACCAACGGCAAAGGATCAGTGAGAAAAATGTTTCTTTACCACCAACCTAAAAATAAATTTGCGTATGTTGGCGCACAACAAGCACCCATTGCCGTTCCTTGAGATTGGAGAAAGAATGATTCTCTAAAAATAAAAAAAATTATGAGTTAACACAAACTCAAGGACTTTCAAAACAAAATCACACATGTTCTGATCCAGATCCGATGTTGAAAGAAAAAAAATCGAACAGTTTCCAACCCATCAGAGTGTTTTTTGGAGGTATACAGTGATTCTACATCACATGTTACAATGAGCATATTTGTTTCTAATTGCATCACTTCCATTTCTCTCAAAATTTCAGATGAATCCTTCACATATGAAGGTAATGTCTCCACAAATGGGCGTGATATGTGATCAATTAATTTACAAATGGGTTCACACATCGGTCGGCCAGGGGGAATCTTCTCAGTTTTATGAATCTTCGGCAGAAGATATAGAGTAGGAATCGCTGGATCCATGGGTAAAAGATATTCACTTTGTTGTTGGGTGATAACTCCACTTTCAACTGCATCATCCAAAATGGTGGCCAATTCCGTTCTAAACTTGGAAAGAGGATTGAAGGTAAGTTTTTTGTAGTGAGACTTCTCTCAGTTGTCTCAAAGCTTCCTTCTCATACATCTTACTTGGCCACAACACAACATTGCCACCTTTATCCAATGGTTTTATAACTACATCTTTTCTCTGTTGAAGATCACATAATGCTCTCATTTCTTCTTTGGTACAATTATCATACACAATGTAAGGATCTATCTTACTAAGTTTTTTCTTAACCAATTCCACAAAGAGCATAATATTTGGATAAAGGGTCAAAGGAGGATATCTCCTAGAAGGTGGACAAAGAAAAGAAGGAAACTTACATTATTCTTCATCCTTTCACCCATTAAACTTTCCAAAATTTGTAGTGCATCCTGTTCTTGGACTGATGAAAAATGTTCCAAGATGGAATCTTGATGAAATTTTTTTTTTAAATTAATTTGCATGCAAACAGATGCAAATCCTTTATTCCTGTGAAAATATAAAATTTTGAAGAAGGGGAAAAAGTCAAGCCCCTACTTAGAACACTCAATTGTGCATCAGAAAGAACAATATCAGAAAGATTCACTACCTGCAAAGCGGACCTTGACGTTCCACTCGCACCTGATTCCACCATTGGTCTTTTCCTAGATGATTTGTTAGCTGAGAAGTTTTTTCTCTTAGAATAATTTCTCCCTGAAGCATTTGAAGTTGTGGAACCCACACTACTCGAAGACATAGACATTGAATGATTTCTTTCAGGCAATTTCCTTTGACGCCATTTGTAGATCCTATTATTTTGAACATCTGATAAATCACGTTGAAATTTCTTTGTTTTTACACTTTTAATCTGTTTTTCCCAATTTTTCGATAAATCCTCTAGCTCCTTCTTATATATCAACCAGGAATCTGATGATAATACTTCCGGAAGCTGTTTTTCAATTTAATCAATTTCTTTCATGAGATCATCCGATGTACACATATTTAATTCAATAATCAACTGTATCAAAGTACGAGAACAAATAGAGCAAGCCTCCTCCCATTTCGAACAAAATGTCTCATCATTAAAACCATAAGATGGAAAAATCTGAATCCTTAGGCCATGTTCACACGGCTTAAAATGGGCCGTATTTCGGTCCGTAATTACACGCCTAAGTGCGACAATTACGGGCCGAAAACGGCCCATTCATTACGGTAATTCACAGTTCTCATAGAGAACTATGGATTACGTATCCTCTCCCCGCCCGGAAGCGCCGGGCGGAAGATAATTGACATTGAATTACTAGCCGCAAATACGCGCCACTAGCAATTCAAGTCTATGGCCGGCGAAGTGCCGGCCCCCTGCTCAGTCCCCCGCGTCCGTCCCGCCCCGGTCACACGGAGTTATTGCGGGGCGTAATTACGCCCTGCAAATACACCGTGTGAACCTAGCCTTAATCCTCGAGGAATCAATCCTTTAGATAAATAACTTGTTAGTGAAAATTGGTTCCGCCAAATCTTTGTACTCCGATGTAATAAATTCTTAAGTTTCACTTTAATTTCCCTTCCTGTAATATCATCTGATTCCATTGTGCCCATAGCACCACCAAATATAGCATTGGCCTCTGACAGCCATACCGCTTCCTTTGAGCGAAAATCCATTTGGATATATACAAAATATCACCGACAACAACGGCAACACAAAGAAACAATATCAATAAATGATAGGTAATGAAAAAAAGCAAATATGCGCCAAAACAACCAAAAACAACCTATCCACATTAATAAAAAACTAAATTTATTGAGAAATAATCATAAAGAAATATATATTTTAAACAACATTACACAGACAGTACACAGCTAAAAAGGTGGCATGCTATGGAACACAGAACTATCATCCAGGAGACTACATGCTATTTAATAATAAGACATATATGAATGCCATAAACAAAGAATATGTGAAAACACAGTAATTCAGGTGAAAGCATACAGACGCGGAGATAGCACTAAACAGCCCCAACGTACGTTTCCTCCAACACCTGGCTTCGTCAGGGGGTAATGAGACACAACCCAAAGCTTCCTTATAAATCACACTTGGCCAATAGAATTACAAAAAAAATATGTTTAAAATATGTTCCTCCCTTCTCCCCATATAGCATGTTGTATCACCTCTTTGGACAGTTTTTTTTTTTTTTTCCTCCATCCTTTTCCTTCGTACATTTCACTGTATGTGTCACAAAGCAAATCTGTGCTCGCGGTGGACCAGAGGATCCGCACTGCCTGTCGTTTCTAACCACCTGCGCTAGAAAACGTGACAGTATGAACTTACCCTTACGATATGGAGCCGCTGATGTGGCTTTACCAGATAGCCAGCACCTGTCAGCCGTATTTACCTGTCATGGCATCCACTTGGAGCAACTCTTCCAGAAGCTACAGACCATGACCGCTCATCTGGATGAAGTTGTGTCTGCACTGACATCTATGCCTGTTCCGCTACCTGCTGCAGCGCCGCCTCCCGCTGCCATGAACAGTCCCAGCCTGCACCTGCCTTTGCCTGCCCATTACTACGGAGACCCTCATATGTGTCGCAGATTCGTCAACCAGTGTACCATACACTTTGAGGTCCTGGCACACCAGTTCCCGTCCGATAGAGCCAATCCCACCCACCTGTTTCTCTGCCCATTTCTGCTCTTCTGCCTGTTAAAGAGCCTCAAGCACACGGAGCGGCATGGAGTTTCAAGTCATCTCTGCTTCGCACCCACCACTCCCCCGCCTACCATTTCTGTTTCTGCTCCCCAGATCCAAGAAATTATCTGGGACTCGCAGGACACCTCTACAAGGTGAGAAGCTTGGAGCTGATGTACCTATAGTTTGGTTCTTAAAATACTACCTAAAGACAGAATTTTCTCCTTTTTTTCTCTCTTTCTCTTCTCCTTTTTCTTTTCACCTCCCTATTTTTTTTCTAGCCCTACTGGTATTTGGTTACATTCCCTGTATATCAAAGTCATTGCTCAATAACAATACATGCCGCAGTACACTGTGTGAATTTACCCTTAATGGGATTCCAAGTGGAAAAGTCTCTACCTCTTTCCAAAGTAAGGGCAGAAGGGTTGAATTGTCCTTAGATACTAGTTCCTCATTCAGCCCAGCATCAAATCCATGAGTACCTTGGAAACATCACATGGTAATCTTTGTGATACATGTGATGTGTTTAAAGGGGTTGTCTCACTACAAGGATTGCTGCTTTTTATGTTAAAGATCTTGCAAAAATAAGTCACTTTGCAATATGTGTCCATTAACAGTGTCCTGCCCATTCCTAGATATCCCCTCGTATGGGCTGCATCAGCTCCTCAGGTCGCTATAGCTACAGACCTTATCAATCTCTCCTGATAGGCTGCCAGCACTGGTTGCTATAGCTACAGACCTGTTTGATCCCTCCTGAACAGCTGTCAGCACTGGTTGATATAGCTACAGACCTGCCTTCTACTGCAGCATAGTAGAAGCCAGTAAACCCACCCCTGAATTCAAAGTGAAACCAAGAAAACAGGACGGACGCAAGATGAATCAATGTAGTGAGACAACCCCTTTAAACTCATCACCATTGAATTGAAGGTGACTTAGCTGCAATACCAGACAAAGCCTTAATACAAGAGGGGTGCTGTACTTGGAAAAAGAAAAAACCTTTCCTGGGGCAGCCATATTTGAGGGTTTCGCTTCCTTCATGCATTGGCCACGTAAACAGTGCAGCAGGGTGAATAAGCTTTATGGCAGCTCCAATGACTAATAGATAATGGTAGGAAAAGTGTTTTTCCCTCCAGAGTGACAGCATACCTATGTAAAAAACCTTATCTGTGTAAACAATGTTTCTACCCTGCTTTACCTAGGAGTCCAGCCTGACAACCGCGTCATAATTAACCCCTTGAGCCGAACGCCTGAAAAGTAGTTAATGACCAACATTTTTCTAGCATTTGCCTCCTTGCGTTGCAACAGTTGTAACTTTTTTATTTTTTCAATGACGCAGTTGTATGAGGCCTCGTTTTATTCGAGACAAGTTGTACTTCATGGGAGAATAGTTTAAATTCACTTATAAATAATTGCAGAATTGTTTTTTATTCTCTCAATTTTTTTTTCAATTTCTTTTTGTTTTTAAATGTTTTTTTACACCATTCACATTTCACACATAATAACTTGTTAGATTATTACAGGTTATTACGGTCCTGTGGATACCTAATATGTCTAGATTTTTTTTTGTGTGTGTATTTTTTATTAAATATTTATTTATTTTTTATTATTTATTTATTTACTTATTTTTACACTTTTTATGTTTTTTACTTTTTCTTTACATCCCATGAAGGGAGAACTGTTTTACTATTTTTTTTTTTTACACTTGGTAATGTATTACCATATTCATATATGCTAATAAATTATAATCTGTGTCAGTCTGACACAGGCAGTGATCAGGGCAGCTCACAGTGTGCCCTGATCACTGGCTTGTTACACAGACAGTCCTGGAGCTACTCTAGGTCCCCAGGGCTGACTGTGCAGCCGTTCCCCGGGCTCTGTTGGGTCACTGGGTGTCCCGATCACCTAACAGAGCAGGGAAACCCTTTGATTGCGCTGCGGTGACGAACTGTGGCAGTCAAAGGGTTAAAGCACCGTGGAGCGGAGGTTTCCCCCACCTCCTCGATGCTTGCAGGAGCTGCGCTGGGATCAGGGCTGTGTAGTATAGCCCCGTTCTCAGCAGTGCTGCAGCGCCGGGATCCGCAAACTCCAATGTCTGCAGCGACATCAAAAGACAGCTGGCGGTTGTTAAGGAGTTAACTAACCTACCCTCAAAGATGACAACCTGTCCAAGTCTATACGGCAAAGCTGATATGCGCACCACACACAACAGGAACTGTCATCCTATGTGACTGCTGTAGCAGCCAATGCGGTTTTTATATTGTTATGAAAAATTACACCACCAAAAATATTGAAAATTATTCCAAAAATTAAAAAAAAAAGTTTAAATTATCTGTCAATTTCTGATAACAGTCGCAATTTATAAAGAGATCAGAATAAAAGTGCTGGAATACAATTTGAGCATACTGTGTGGGATTTCATAATAACATAATATATTGTCTCTCAGGTTAGGGGGAAAGTACGAGTTGAGTAAAAAGTGTAGGAGTTTATGCACAAAAGGACAAAGCGAACGATAATTTACAAATATCATAAAAAGATAACATTTTGCACAACAAGCATTCCTCTATATATAAAGAGTTGGTGGGGCATAGTGATGATGTGCCTGGCTATTATACCAATGCAGTGTGTCGTGCTGACATCTCTAGGACACCCACCTGCCTCAGGCAAGGAATTGTCCTATACTTCACCTTTTGAACATCATTTTTCAGTCATTACCTCAACATATCTAGATACAGAGACTGGCTGAGAAGAACAAACAAATGAAATAACAAAGAATTTCTCTATTAACCAACCGGGATAGTCAATTCCACATTTCAGAGAACGTCTTAGAGCGTCTGTACGCTGCCTAGCTCATGGTCCCGCCCAGAGCGTCTGTACCCGTTTTTGCTTGGTTTCCCACCCTGAGTCCCCCCCCCCCCCATTTTGTATGGTGCCCCGTTTTTTCCTCCCATCCACCTCCTTTTCCAGGGTGTCCCTATACGGGCTATCTGACGGCCTGTACTTGGTCTTGGGGTTGCTCCCATAGAAGGTGCGGGCCCCGGAACTATGTGAAATTCCGTTCTGTGATTTGGAGGGGGAGGAGGGGGCTTTGAGTGGGGGGCAGGGGCGTTGCTAGGGTCTTAAAACATTCGGGGCACGGGCCCATTGTTAGGGGTGAGTGTAAGGAACAGTCGCTGTCTGCCATGCAAAAGAGTGGGCTCTCAGTGTGTGAGCCCGCTTTATAAATCCTTCATGCCATTTAGATGTTCAGGCACATCCATATGCATAAAGGGGGATAATTAAACCCCCCGCTACTTCCAGCACGAGACTCTGCCTTTGACTCCCTTGCTGATAGTTCCCGACCACATACCCCATCCTCCCAGCCCACGGCCTACAGCATTGTCCCACTCCTACCTCCTGCTGAATTAAAAATATAGGTTGCACCCTCATTTCATTTTTCTTCCCAAATTTGGGGCAAAAAAATGCCTCTTATAGTCTGAACAATACGGTAAAATGTGGTGATGTAGTTTAAACTCCTAATGACCCCCAGCTGTTTTCCATTTTTTTTTCTTTTTTCATCTATAACTCTTTTTTTTCATTTATGTTGATAGAGCCGTGTAAAGGTTTTTAAATTTTGTGCAGGATGAGCAGCATTTTTACTGGTACCATTTTGGGCAATATATGTTTTTTGATCCACCTTGATTCCAAATTTTATGAGGCAAAGTGTATAAAAAATCCTGGTAGTGTTTTTAATTTTTTTTACAGCACTTACTGTGGGGCATAAACACGATTACAGCAATACCCAATTCATACCATTCTAATAGCCATTTAAATTATTTTCATTGGTATTGTACTGAGGCTCATGGGACTTTTTGAAATTGCTTTTTATTCTATTTCTTGTTCAGATGGGATTTAACAAAAAATGGGTTTTTTTAAAAACAAAAAATTGTAGCATGTTCATGGAGGGGGTTAAATATCAGTTTTATAGCACTGGGTTATACCACACGGTGAATGCCAAATATGTGTACTTTTTTTTACAATTTTCAAATTTACAAGCATTTGTAATGGGGAAAAGGTTATATGGTGTTTTTTATTTTTTTTTTTTTACACTTATTATTTGCTTGACCACTTTAATACATCAGACTTATCTCACTGCAGATGGCCCCTACCCACTGTTACACACAGGAACAGTATATACACAAATGTAACACACAGTAAATACTGGACATGTGTATATACGGTTCCTGTGTGTATAATTTACAGTAAAATATATATTTATATAAAATACTACACATATATATATATATATAACACCACACATACACACACATGTACTTCACACAGGGACAGTATATACTCAAATGTAACACCCAGATAAGTATTATACATGTATTACTGTGCCTGTGTGAAAAAAACTGTGTGTATGTGTGTGTGTGTGTATAAATATATAATATAATAATATATATATAAATAATATATTGTAGCAGACTGGCTACATGTAGTTGCCTGTTTCTGCCCCTAGGTGGAGTCGTCTTGCTGCAAACGTGCCCCCCGAATATCTGGGTTCGGGGGGGGAAGGCAACCATTTAGCGTCAGTAGCCCTAGGTTACTGACACATGTTGTTTAGTATGGCTGCTATGCGGCTATTATGGGTTGCCTTTTCCCCGGGGGCGGTCATAGCGTTGGGGGGGAGGCCGTCCCCCACGTTCCAGGCCAGGTTTTGAGCCAGTTCCTGGATGGCTATAGAAGCCCTAACCTGCAGGTGTTAAGGGGGCGTGGCCTGCTACCTGCAGTGTGGAGCAGTAGAGGAGCTGGCAAGAGGCTCTGGGCCCCAGATCTTGAGGAAAGCCGGACAATGAGAGTCGTGAGGACCGGTTTTTTTTTGGGAGGGGGTGTGTCTTTTGGCACAACCCCGGTGTAAGAGGGAACCTCTACTTAGGTTTTTGGGCCAGACGGCCAGGGGTTTTTATTTGTGTTTTTTTTTTTTTCTGT
>JAODAL010062305.1:0-19826 GCA_025379985.1 Phyllomedusa bahiana | reverse complement strand
ACCCTTTTTATTTGTACACCCAGATTGTTTTTTTAAAATTTTACCCAAAAATTTTTACTTTTATTTTCCCTTGGAAAAAATTTAAACCAGCAATTTTTACCCAACCACGGGTTTTTTTTGGGGTTGAAAAAAATCCCGTTTTTTAAATTACAAAAAATTTCCAGTTACGTGTTTTTTGACTTTTCCCAACCCGCATTGTTAATTGAAAAAAGCATCTACGAAAATCTTAAAACAGAAATTCTATTTTCCCCCAAAGGTAAATTTAAAAGGGTGAAAAAAAATACCGTTTTTTTAAACCAAAACATAAAGTTACGGGGTTTTTTGACTTTTCCCAAAACCGCAGGGTTCTTGACGCAGCATCTACGTAAATTTTAAAAACAGAAATTTTCTATATTCCACAGGTGAATTGAAAGGTGCAAAAAAAAAAAAACCCCCTTTAAATTTTTTATCCAAAACAAACGTTACTTTTTTTTTTTTATTTTTGGGCACCCAGCATTGTTCATTGACGCAGATTACGAAATTTTTTTAAAACAGCAATTCTTATATTCACCACAGGTAAATTGAAAGGTGCAAAAAATATCGTTTATTATAAAAAATTTTTTAACATTACGTTTTTTTTTTTTGGGACTTTTGCGCCCCCAGAATTTTTCTTGGGACGCAGCATCTTACGAAAAACCCTTAAAACGCAATTCTATATTCACCACAGGTAAATTTAAAAGGGTTTTCCCAAAAAATAAGTTTATTATCCCCAAAAAAAACATTAAACGTTTTTTTTTGACTTTTGCCCCCCAGAATTGTTCATTACGCAGCATATACGAAAATTTTAAAAAACAGAATTCTATATTCCCCAAAAGGGGAAAATTTTAAAAAGGTTTCCCAAAAAAAAACCGTTTTTTAATACAAAAAACATAAAAATCTGTTTTTTTTGGACTTTTCCCCCGTCCAGATTTTTTATAGCCCACCTTGCAGTTAAATTTGAACCCCAACCCTTTTTTTGTTTTGATTGAGGGATTTGAGAATAGCTGTGATTTGCCGTTCTTTTAATAAAGAGACTTTCCAAA
Organism: Phyllomedusa bahiana; assembly: GCA_025379985.1. Lineage (NCBI taxonomy): Eukaryota > Metazoa > Chordata > Amphibia > Anura > Hylidae > Phyllomedusa > Phyllomedusa bahiana. The sequence continues at coordinate 18,765 of JAODAL010062305.1, read as the reverse complement.
AACTATTCCATACCTTCTCAAATTTTTAATATTTCTGAACATGGAGGTGGGTAAGCGAGCAAACGAGGGGGCAGGTATAGCACATGGTGGTAGAGGGTACGAGAGAAGGTGCTCCTTCACAGTGCTGAGCGACAACACGCATGCAGCGGATCGTTAGTTCGCGGTACCGTCAGGCTGTCATCGCTTGCGGGTCAGGGCCCTGTGAAATCTTAAGTAGGACGAACATCGTCGCCAATCTGTCCATTCAGTGGTTAATGCAACCGGCATCGAGCAGTCTTACCTCCTGTCCTCGCAGTCACGGCCCACAACAAAATGTCGTCATCGCATTCATCAGCATCCGTACCATCATGAAGCAGCCCCAAATGTCAACTCGTGTAACCCACCACTGTGGATAATCCATTGTCTGAAGACCTCTTGATGACAAAATAGCGGTTGGGGTCAGAAGGCATCGTTAAAAGATCATAGAGATGATTTAGTCTGCTATGACGCCCAGTTACTGATGCCACTCAGAGGAGGTGATGGAAAGTCGGTCAATCGGCAAAAATCCCGGGCGGGTCGGCAACGCCTTGCAATGCCCCTTGCTTTAGCCCGCTGCTTTGGATGCCAGAAAAGTTCAGGACGACCAATCACCTGTGTTGATGATGATTTGATGATGACGACATTGCGGATCCTTCTGGTCTTTTCCGCAGAATTTGCTTGCGAGCGCTTCATCAGTGGACATGGAGGAAGACGATGCGGGTTGTGCTCAATACGGTTGTCCGACAACAAACAAAGGGTAGAGGCGCGGCGCAGAATTAGAAAGTCCGCTGTCCGCTGATATGATTCCGCAGCCCACTGTCAGCGCCAAACCCCACTCCTCGCTTATCGCGTCAAAAAGGTCCAGGACCTCTCAAGCCTGGGCACTTCTTTGTGAGCAAGCCTCTGATACACAGCGATGTCATATGCGCCTTTGCCGTAAACGCATAAGTAGAGGCAAGGAACTTAAATGGGGTGGTTAACCACCACCACAGGTCTAGTCACATGCAGCTGAATGCATGAGTTTGAAAGGAGGGAACACTTGGCCACAAAAAAGGCAAGACCGACGCAGGGCCCTCCAACCACTGTCACACCTCTGTCTCCGCCTCATCCTCCTCCGCCACCACCAAGCGTTACTCAGCTGCCCATGTCTTCAGAGTCATGATCAGGGATCAGCCTCGCTTACAGCCTCACCGGTCGCCCTGAGTTACCACCAGAACACCAGAGACCCATCCTAACCCCTTCTCCTTCGGCCAGTTTGAAGACTGCACGCCGTTACTGGGCAAGTCTAGGAGCCAGCCTTCTGATCTTCCATGGTTTGGAGCAGAAGAAACTCTTTCACCTTTAAACCCAAACCATCCAAAGCCAAAAGCATCGCAATATGTCGGCATTGCCAGGCTTTTCGGCCTTGGAAATGTTGCCTTTCCTGTCTGGTGGACCAAGATGGGTTCCGCCACCAATCATGGGCCTCGCCTGCCCCCAATACCAGATCCGAGCAGGCATTTCTCTTGTCCAGAAACAGCCGTCCCTGCCCTGGCCAGCCAGTAGTCATCTAAAAATTTTCAAGGCGGTTGTCTGCATCTGTGTCCGAAAAGTCCATCTCACCAACTCGGACACATGACTAATAAGCACGGCCAGGCCGCTATATCTCTGTGACAGCTCACTGGGATGGCTGGAGTGGATGTCTCTGGGGGTGCTGACGTGTGGACTCTCAGGCTCGGCCGCACGCTCTTCAAAACCGCAGGGATGGTGCAGGGCTCTTTCCCCAAGGTCCTCTGGTGGCTTCACGTGCCCCAGAGACACCAGGCGTGTGTTGAAATTAAATCTGCCTGGAGACCGATCCACACTCAGGTCACGGAGCTGTGGACGGCTTAAGCAACGAGAGCCGAGCGCTGGCTGGGTGACATGAACCTTGTGGCCAGGCAAGGTGGTGTGCGATAACGGGCGAAATCTGCTGGCCGCCCTTAAGATCTGGTAGGACTGGAGCACATCCCTTGCCTGGCACTTGTCATGTACCTGACGTCCAGAAATTTCTTAAAGAGCTTACACCGGGTCTGGAATGCCTGCTGAGAAGGATCGTGGTCTGGAATTCGCCACACTTCCGCCGTTCCACCCTGCTTCGTCCAGCCGGCTGCGTCTGCAGCGTCAGCTTGGCCTCCCCGTCAACCGTCTCATTGTTGACGTGGCAACACGCTGGAATTCCACCTCCACATGCTCCAGCGATTGTGGACAGCAGCGAATGCCATTACGCACGTACGAAGTGGAACAAATGGCTGCAAGCAGCGGTATCGGACTCGGGGTGTTGAAACACCGAAGTGAGGCAGCGTGAAAAGAGCTCTGCACCATCCTTGGCCAGTTTTGAAAAGAGCCACAAAATGGTCAGTGCGGACAATGCCCTTGTCAGCATGAGCATTGTGGTGATCTTAGTTCTGGAGACGAACGTTGGACACTTGAAACAACAGGGTCCCGCCAGCGACGGAGGAGGAGACGGACACAGATGCGGGACACGGACGCTTTTCTCTCCGTCAAAATCCACAAGGCCCGACAGTTTCACAATTTCATCGTCTTTCATTAGGCTGTTGGTTCGGGGGTCCAGAGCTAGTGAAGGTGGGCCGCATTAAGCATTTCCCCTCCCAAAGGGGGTGCTTCATCTCTGGCAAGTCAGGGCTGTGGTTGAAGCTTGTGCCGAGAGGCAGCCGAATGAGGAGGAGAAGGAGGAGGAGGAATGCCTAGACACCGTGTACGGACGTCCCTGCCTTGGAAGAGGTTGCTGCGAATTTGAGGCGGAGGAGAGAGGAGGAAGATGAGGAAGATCAGTTTGCAGTGCCCCTCGACCAGTAGGCTTGGGGAATCATTGGGGACTCCATCTCTCACACTGAGTGCTTGGATGCTCCATTTCCTCCACATGATCCTCGCATTAAGGCCAGATCAAATAAAACAAAAGTTACTGGGTGGCCTCACCCTCCTGGATCCCGGTACCAATAACAAAACTCAGCACTTTCCTTTCCAACCCACCCAAATAGAGAGTAAAATGCAGGAAATGGAGACCTTGCTGATTGATTACTGGAGACATCTGTTGCATCTGTTCAAGTTCCCCAAATGTCACGGTTGGAACAAAATCAGCAACGTGAGAAGAGCAGTAGAGTGCAAGCTAGGCGCTAGCGGCAGCAGCAGCAAAGGTGGCAGAACCTATATGGGTGCCTCTGACAATCTTTCTTTACCACCTCACAACGTACTGCAATGCTGGGCACACATCCACAACACACCGAGAGATCAGCTCTTAAGATCATGGTGCTGACGCTATCTGCGTCTCAAACCACCGGATGTTTTTGCATGTGTTCCGGACCCAATAGATTTGGGTATCAAAATGGACGAATGGCCCCCGAGCTGGCTCATCACGCCATAGGGTGTTGTCCTGCCCAGCAGCCCAGCGTCATATCCTGAGCGGACCTTCAGCACAGTGGAGGAGTCATTACAGACAACGCATCGGCTTTCCACAATAATGTGGATCGTTTGAACTTTCATCAAGATGATTCAGGCATGGATCTCTGCTGATGTTGTGGCCCCAATTGCCGAGGTCACAGATATTAATTGCCGGCTACTTCACATTCCTTAAAAACAGAAATGGTTCCTCTTGGAACCTTTTTTTAAAATGATCATTTCTTAACTGCAATTTTTATTCTCTTTTCCCAACAGTTCATTTTTGCTTTGTTTTGCTGTGAGGAGACTGTAAAAGAAGCAAGGTTTCATGACAAACACCGTTTAATTCCATTTATTCACTTCTATCTTAAGAAGTTTTCGTATTGTCTCAATGGTTTCTGAGGTCATGTTGCTGTGAGATACACGCTTATAATTATGGTCCTTTGGACTGAAAATGTGGCTTCTATGTGGCATTTATCCCTCACAATTTTTAATAGTGGTGAGAAGCTCATATTTATAATTTTTTGGGGTCAATGTAGCTGTGAAGATTACATCAATAATCATGGTCTTTGGAACAGAAATGGGGCTTCTAAGTGGCATTTCTCCCTCACAATTTTCTAACAGTGGCTGAGAACTGCTGAGGAAGTCATTTTTTATAATTTTTTGGGTCATGCTGCCTTTGAAATGCAGCAATACTAAGGTCCTATTTATAAAAAATGTTGTTTCTAACAGAATTTGTCTTCACAATTGACCAAAGTGGCTCAGGGTCATGCTTTGAATTTTTGGGGGCATTTTTCTTTGAAATGCAGCAATACTTCAGGTACTATCGAAAAACATGTTGTTCAAAAGACATTTTGTTCTGCACAATTGTCAAAAGTGGTCATGGGTCATGATTTGGAATTTTTGGGGGATTTTGCTGTGTCATGCAGGGATACTAGAGGTCCTTTCTAAAAAATGTTGATTTCTAACAGACATGTATTCTTCACAATTGTCAAAGTCGCTCAAGGGTCATTAACTTTGAATTTTTGGAGGCATTTTGCTGTGACATGAGCGTATATACAGGTCCCTATTCTAAAAAAATGTTGGTTTCTAACAGGTTCATTTGTTCTTCACAATTGTCAAGAGTGGTTCAAGGAGTGATGGTGCTTCTAGAAAACAGGAATAGGTAGGACACTGTTAATGGGAACACATATTGCCAATATGAATGGTATTTGCAAGATCTTTAACATAGCTATCAATCCCTGTATTGGAGACAACCCTTATAATACAATGAAAAAAGAGAAACAAAGACATGGTGGGATTCCATCCTATTTTAAATAAAAATGTTGTGGTTTCTAGAATTAAAGTACTAAAAAACTTGCATGTACAAAATAGTTGTTAAAAAAAATTCCTCAGAATGTACAAGGGGAGGTTACAGAATACCTTGACCAGATGTAGGTTATTCAGAGGACATGGAGTATGGAGCACTGGACAGAGAACAAAGTACAAAGACCATTTTCATCCAGCACGGTTGAGTAAAATGAGGAAAAAGATGACAAAGATTAAAGGGCACCTGGGTGTAACAGGAGCGTAACCACCAGTATTTCAGTGAAGCTCAATGGTCCACACTCATACGGCAGGGAACAAGCTGAGATACCCAGTATTGACTGCTGTTACTGAGGAAGGGCTGGATTCTCACACTTCCGCTTCGCCACTCTGCTTCACTCTGCACGACAGTTTTCGTTGCTGCGCATCAGGGCATTTTAACCTGACGTGTTAATAGATAGCGCGAAGCCAGCTGGGTCTCGCACGCAACCCACTGTAACTCCGGGCCCTGGGTCATGCTGTGGCCAGGAAGTATAGTCAATGTCCAGTGAAACTAAAAATGGTGGTTGAAAGACGCCTTTTTTCCGGCCACTTTTTAAATGGTGGGGGTTCATGCAGGTTTGGGGCTCATGCTGTGGCCCCAGCGACAGTTAGTCAATGTCCTGTGAAACTAATCAATGATGGGTTGAAAGACTCTTTTTGCGGGCACTTTTTTAAAGATGTGGGGGTCATGCGGGTTTGGGGCTCATGCTGTGGCCCAGGACAGGGATATTCAATGTCCAGTTCAAGTAAGATGATGGTTCATATCATACTGCCTTCTGGCACTTTTCAATTTGTGGGTGATGCAGGTTTAAGGGTCAGGCTGTGGTACAAGACAGGGATAGTAAATGGTCTGTGACTTTTTTTCTGTGACTTTTATAACCTAAGTGTGTTGCCTAAGATGTAGCACGTATCCATTTGATTGTTGTGGATGTTAATTTCAGCTTCTCCAGCCTTGTTTGGGTGTAATAATGAAGGTGTTGTTGCTCTCCCATAGACTTTAATGGTCATCGCTCATAATCGACGCTCACTATCGAAAAACCTTATCGATAGCGGCCGACTATCGACTATCGATCAATCTCGATAGCCAACGCAATCGCTCAACACTATACATGACCATTAGGGAGCTCAATCGCTTGTACACCCTCTTCCATTCTATAAATTTTGCAGTGACTCACTGTGTGTTCAGGCATCTTTCTACCATAGCCAGCATTACATTTTTCATTAATTTGTGTTACAGTATTGGACCAGATAGGCTAGCCTTTGCTTCAATGAGCCATGGGCGCCAAGGACTCTGTTGCTGGTTTAATGGTTATTCTTCCATGGAGTCCAATTTGTAGGTAAAAACCACTGCAAACTTGGACCACCCAACAATATTTGTCATTTTGGGGATAAGCCAGTCATCTAGCCATTACAATTTGGCTCTTGTCACAGTGACTCAGTTCCTTAAGTTTATCCGTATTTCCTGTTACCAATATGTCAACTTCAAAAACTGATTGTTCACTTGCTGTCTAATATATCCCACCTCTTGACAGATGCCATTGTCACGAGTTAGTGTCATTCATTTCACCTGTCACCAATATAATTACTGTATATCATAAGGAGATGTGCCATTTGCGATTACCAGGACAATATGCAGAGAAAATCCCTCTAGTTGTAATTTTGCAATAAATTATAACAAAAGTCAATCACAAGAGACCTTTATAGTTGTTGCGACTGGAAATGTTAATAGTTTTAATGCCTGTAATGAAAATTGCAAATCGCAATCTGTTTTTTTAAGTCATGGAAATGAGTCTCGAGATAATAGCACTATTTAACATCGCTTGTACCCTGAATTGGAAGGTCTTGCTATCAGCCATGCTATCACTGTACAATCAGAGCTCATCACCAAAGCTTTGAAGTACTGTGTGCAATCAAAGTGTTACTAATTTACAAAGTCATTGAGAAGGTGTATCTATCAGTTTATTATACAGAGAGACTGAAAAGTGACAGGACAAAGGATCATGACACATGCAATCACACACTTATAGAGACATGACTATCAATGCCTTAAAAGTAACATATGCCATATTCAGGGTTTACTATAAAAAATAGTTCTCAACTCTTTACGCTTTAAAAATGGCATAAAAGGTAGTTTGTTTTTTTCTCAGCCCTACATATGCATTCAAAGAAAGGGCAAATTGCAAATCTTTGTATTTTGCACTCCCTTTAGCAGATTATATTATGATCATAATATTGATTTTGAATTAAATGAAATGCTATTAAAACTATTTTTGTTACTTTTGTTTCCTGAAGGAGGGATTTGAAGCAGCGCTGCAAAACAGCATTGGAAAGGTTTAAAGTTATGTAAAATAGCAAGTGTTCCAGATTCCGATTGTGTCTTCTGGCTAAAGTGTGTCTTTGGCTTAAGTGTGCGGATTTAAAATTCAGGGACTTTAGATTTTGTGATTCTAGAAGGGACAGTATTTTACTGATTTTATATTTGTATCTGTTTGTCTCTCTCTGTAACGGGTTGTGCCGCGGTTCCCTGGCGTGGCTTAACTACCATCGCTTGCGGTGGTCGGCGGATCCACCACTACCCAGACCGGGTCACTCAGTTAGATCCAAGTCAGCCATGGATCCCGCCCAAGGTGCCGACCTGCCAAGCCATCGCTGGATCTTACGACGGTATGGTTGCCATAGCGAGCTCCGCAGAAATATCGCTACAACAGGCACAGCAGCTCGTGGTCCAGTCTCCGACACATGTTTAATGGCCGTTCAGCTTCCTCGCATCCACTCAGCAAAGATCTGTCATCCACCTAGCGGCCCCATCGGTGACTCCGTCTACGTCAGCCGTTCCATTGGCTACCGTGGGACCCAAGCTTCGGCTCCCCTTACCTATCAGCTTTGCCACGGATCCTAAGCTCTGCCGGGGTTTCATTACCCAGTGCTCTATGCACATAGAACTGATGGCGGATCAGTTTCCTTCAGAGAGGTCTAAGGTGGCCTTCGTGGTGAGCCTACTATCTGGGAAGGCCCTGGCGTGGGCAACTCCCCTCTGGGATAGGAACGACCCTGTGACTGCGGATCTACAGTCCTTCCTCCAGCAATTCCGCGCCGTCTTCGAGGAGCCGGCACGTGTTCTTCTGCGGAGACCGCCCTCTTGAGCCTTCGTCAAGGCGACTCCTCGGTGGGTGACTATGCGGTACAGTTCCGTACTCTGGCTTCGGAGCTCATGTGGAATGATGCCGCCCTCTGTACCGCTTTCAAAAAGGGCCTGTCCAGCCGGGTTAAAGACGCTTTGGCAGCAAGTGACCTTCCGTCCTCCCTGAGTGAACTAATTCATCTAGCAACCCGTATTGATGTAAGGTTCGCAGAGAGGCAGGAGGAGCTGCGTCAGGAAAGAGACTCTGCACGCCCCCGTCGGCGGTTTCATCTGGCCCCGGTTTTTCAGCATCCTCCATTACTGTCTCCTCAAGCCTCTGAGGTGGAACCCATGCAAGTGGACCGGGCCCAGTTATCGGAGCAGGAGCTGAACCGTCGCCGAACCGAGAAGCTATGTCTCTACTGCGCCAGCCCGGACCATTTCTGCAGAAACTGTCCGCTACGTCCCCAGCGTCCGGGAAACGCTCACACCTAGGTGCCGTAGGAGAGGCGGTCCTAGGTGCAGTTTCCTCCTCTCCACGTTTGATGATGCCAGTGGAGGTGACATCCGATGCTGGTTCTTCGTTCCGGAGTTCTGCCTTCCTGGATTCGGGGTCTGCAGGGAACTTCATCTTAGCCTCATTGGTAACCCGGTTCCGCATACCTGTAGTCCGGCTGGAGAAGCCGCTGCTTATATCTTCGGTCAGTGGGGAGCTCCTCCGTGACCCCATCCAGTACATAACCCGGCCGGTGACACTCCGTGTGGGGGCTCTGCATAAGGAGAAGATCACGTTCCACGTTCTGTCCCGTGCTTCCTCGGCGATCCTCTTGGGGCTTCCCTGGCTGCAACGTCACGCCCCTACGCTCGATTGGAAGACAGGCGAAGTCCTGCGTTGGGGACCGGAATGCCAGAACTGTTGCTTGGAGGTGCCACGCCCGGTGCCTACCACTTCTCCGCCTCCGCTTGTCAAGCCGTTGCCAGGCCTGCTGGCCGAGTACCAGGACTTTGGGGATGTATTCTCCGAGAAAGAGGCTGAATCGCTGCCACCACATCGGCCTTACGACTGTCCTATTGACCTCCTGCCAGGAACCAGTCCACCCCGGGGGAGGGTCTACCCGCTGTCCGTGCCAGAGACTCAGGCCATGTCAGCCTACATTCGGGAGAATCTGCAGAAAGGATTCATTCGTAAGTCCTCCTCCCCAGCCGGAGCCGGGTTTTTCTTCGTGCAGAAGAAGGATGGTTCCCTCCGTCCGTGTATAGACTACAGGGGTCTAAATAAGATCACCGTAAAAAAACGCTACCCTCTCCCACTGATCTCAGAGCTTTTTGACCGTCTCAAGGGGGCTAAAGTGTTTTCCAAGTTGGATCTGCGAGGAGCCTATAACCTCATCCGAATTCGGGAGGGGGATGAGTGGAAGACGGCGTTTAATACCCGAGATGGACATTTTGAGTATCTCGTGATGCCCTTTGGGCTCTGTAACGCTCCAGCGGTGTTCCAAGAACTCGTCAATGATGTCTTCCGGGATCTCTTGTACACCTGTGTCATAGTGTACCTAGATGACATCCTGATTTTCTCCTCTGATCTTCGGACTCACCGGGCTCAAGTACGCCAGGTTCTGCAATGTCTGCGCAGCAACCGACTGTACGCCAAGCTGGAGAAATGCTTATTCCATCGGACCAGCCTACCTTTCCTCGGCTACATAGTCTCGGCTGAAGGCCTAAAGATGGACCCAGCAAAACTCTCCGCGGTACTGCAGTGGCCCCGTCCTGTCGGTCTTCGGGCAATACAGCGCTTCCTGGGCTTCGTGAACTATTACCGACAATTTATTCCCCACTTCTCCACCTTGGTGGCTCCTATCGTGGCCCTTACTAGGAAGAATGCGAACCCGAGAGGCTGGCCTCCTGAGGCCGAGAAGGCGTTTGTGGATCTAAAGATGGCCTTCTCCACAGCTCCCGTCTTGGTCCGGCGTGATTCCGAGAGGCCGTTCTCCTTGGAGGTGGATGCATCTTCCGTGGGGGCAGGGGCGGTCCTCACGCAGAGAAGCTCCAAAGGCAAGGTTCTCACATGTGGGTTCTTCTCAAAGACCTTTTCGCCGGCTGAGCGAAACTATGCCATTGGGGACCGGGAACTCTTGGCCATCAAGTTGGCCCTAGAGGAGTGGTGACATCTGCTGGAGGGGGCTCGTCATCCAATCAACATCTTTACGGACCACAAAAATTTGTTGTATCTTCAGACGGCCCAACGTCTAAACCCTCGCCAAGCCCGGTGGTCTCTTTTTTTCTCACGGTTTGACTTTCATATACATTTCCGGCCTGCTGAGAAGAACGTCAAGGCGGATGCCCTCTCTCGTGCCTCGGACGTGGTCGGTGAAGAACCCGTGTCACAACACATCATTTCCCCCGAACGGTTGGTTCACGTGGCTCCCGCAGGTCTCCAAAACATCCCTACGGGCAAGACGTACGTGCCGCTGGCACTCAGGAGGAAGATTCTGGAGTGGGGGCATAGCTCCTTGGTGGCTGGTCATCCCAGAGCTCGGAAGTCTTATGCATTGATCTCGCGGCACTACTGGTGGCCGACTCTAGCACAGGATGTCAAGGACTACACCCTCGCCTGTGTCACTTGTGCTCGGAACAAGGTCCCACGCCACAGGCCCGCTGGCCTCTTGCATCCTCTGCCTGTGCCCGAAATCCCATGGACGCACATAGCTATGGACTTCGTCACGGATCTACCAGTCTCCTCTGGGACTTCGGTCATCTGGGTGGTGACAGACCGGTTCTCAAAGATATCCTACTTGGTGCCTCTCCCTGGTCTGCCGTCTGCCCCACAATTGGCTAGTCTTTTCTTCCGGCATGTCTTCCGGCTTCATGGACTGCCCTCACACATTGTCTCCGACCGCGGTGTTCAATTTGTTTCCCGTTTTTGGCGTGCGTTGTGCTCCCATCTGCAAGTCAAGTTGGACTTTTCATCGGCCTATCACCCTCAGTCCAATGGGCAGGTGGAGAGGGTGAACCAGATTCTGGGAGAATACCTGCGTCACTTTGTGTCCGGACGTCAGGACAACTGGACCGAGCTGCTCCCGTGGGCCGAATTTGCATATAACCATCGGGACTCGGATGCTGCCGGCGTCTCCCCGTTTTTTGTAGTCTATGGCCGCCACCCGCACGCCCCCCCTTCCCCTGCCTCCTAACTCGGAGGTGCCCGCTGTCAACGACCAGGTTCGGGATATCAAGGCCATCTGGCAGGAGACGCGACATTCTCTACTTCGGGCCTCCGCTTGTATGAAGTCTCAGGCGGACAAAAGGAGAAGACCTGCCCCGACGTTTCTTCCTGGGGACCAAGTTTGGCTCTCTTCAAGATATGTGCGCCTGAAGGTCCCTAGTCTTAAATTGGGCCCTCGCTTCCTCGGACCCTTCAAGGTTCTTCGGCAGTTGAACCCTGTGACATACAAGCTCTGTTTGCCTCCATCTCTCCGGATCCACAACGCATTTCATATGTCCCTCCTTAAGCCTCTGGTGCTGAACCGGTTCTCTCAGAAGAATGTGACGCTTTCCCCAGTCGCCGAATCCACTGACATCTTCGAGGTAAAGGACATTTTAGATATGAAAACGGTCAGAGGAAGACGTTTCTTCCTCGTGGATTGGAGGGGCTTTGGACCTGAGGAGAGATCCTGGGAGCCGGAATCCAATATCCTGAATCGGGACCTCATCCTCAGATTTCTGCGGCCTAAAAAGGTGGGGAGGCCTAGGGGGGGGTACTGTAACGGGTTGTGCCACGGTCTTCCCTTCCTGAGCTACCCGATGCCTCCCACACAGCCAGCCAGTATCTTCTCTACTCTGCACTGAAGAGGGACAAAAATCCTGAAACAGCGTTGTCTGTAGATGAGAGATACTGGCTTGGCTAAAAAATCCTTCTTGCTTTTTCAAGACTCGGTGGGTCAAAAGCAAATTGAGGATTTGTTACAACCAACAGAGGGCACTGTGGGCTTCTCAGCCCCTTTCCCATAATGCCTTGTGATATGCAGATGCTAAGTAGAGGGCGAAAAGACAAAACAAAAACTCTACAAGCCGTTCGTTCGGTGCTCTCCTTAAGGAGAGATCTTCCCTTCCTGAGCTACCCGATGCCTCCCACACAGCCAGCCAGTATCTACTCTACTCTGCACTGAAGAGGGACAAAAATCCCGAAACAGCGTTGTCGGTAGATGAGAGATACTGGCTTGGCCATAAAATCCTTTTTGCTTTCTTAAGACTCGGTGGGTCAAAAGCAAATTGAGGATTTGTTACAACCAACAGAGGGCACTGTGGGCTTCTCAGCCCCTTTCCCATAATGCCTTGTGATATGCAGATGCTAAGTAGAGGGCGAAAAGGCAAAATAAAAACTCTACAAGCCGTTCGTTCGGTGCTCTCCTTAAGGAGAGATCTTCCCTTCCTGAGCTACCCGATGCCTCCCACACAGCCAGCCAGTATCTTCTCTACTCTACACTGAAGAGGGACAAAAATCCCGAAAGCAGCGTTGTCTGTAGATGAGATATACTGGTTTGGCTAAAAAATCCTTTTTGCTTTCTCAAGACTCGGTGGGTCAAAAGCAAATTGAAGATTTGTTACAACCAACAGAGGGCACTGTGGGCTTCTCAGCCCTTTCCCATAATGCCTTGTGATATGCAGATGCTAAGTAGAGGGCGAAAAGGCAAAACAAAAACTCTACAAGCCGTTCGTTCGGTGCTCTCCTTAAGGAGAAATCTTCCCTTCCTTAGGAACATTAGGCAGCTAGCTGGGTAACAGTTAGAATGAAGGTTAGAGGGAAAAGTGTCAGGGAGGCTAGTCCTCATTTGGCACACCCCAACAAATTTGGAAGATTAGCAGATGATGGGTATGTCAGCTCAGAAATTTCACTGCTACAGCAAGACACTACCCCTATATGCTCCAGTAAGGTGGGGAATAGGAGTGCAGGACATGCTAGACAGGTACTCATAGTTGGGGACTCCATTATTAGGAGAACAGACAGGGCAATCTGTCAAAAAGACCGGGATCGTTGAACAGTATGTTGTTCACCTGGGCCCGAGTTCGACATATCGCAGATTGGGTTGACAGATTGCTGGGTGGGGCTGGTGAGAATCCAGCTGTTATGGTCCACATTTGCACCAATGACAAAGTTAGAGGTAGGTGGAGTGACTTAGGCCAAAGGCTCAAGGCAAGGATCTCCAAGGTAATATTTTCATAAATACCACGGGCCACACCAGAGAGGCAGTTGGAGATTAGAGAGGTGAATATGTGGCTCAAAAATTGGTGTAGGAAAGAGGGATTTGGGTTTTTGGAGAACTGGGATGACTTCTGTCTTGACTACAGACTTTATGCTATGGACGGGCTGCACCTAAATGGGGAGGGTGCAGCTGTATAGGGGGAAAGAATGGCCAGAAAGTTGGAGGAATATTTAAACTAGGGGCTGGATGGGAGGATAACTACACATATAGCGTGAAGACAGTGAAGACAGAGAGCTGAGAATTAGGAATAAAACAGGGGGTAGAGTGGAGGGATAAAGTTAAAAAGAAAAGGGATAGAGGAAAAAAAAAATGAAAAATCTCTAAATTGCATGCTGACCAATGCCAGGAGTCTCACCAACAAAATAAATGAACTATAATTATTAATTGCTGAAGAGAAATATGACAGTGGGGATAACTGAGACATGGATGGAAGAGAGCTACGACTGGCCGGTTTTAATAATTAATAATTTAATAATTTTAGGAGCGCATTTCGCTGCATATTTGCGCTCTAATACGGGTGAAATTACGGCAATCCATAGTTCTCATAGAGGACCATCGCAAGCAATGGCGTAAGCCACACCAGAGAGCAGAATCTAAGTAGGTCCCGGTATTCACCAGAGCCCGCCGCAAAGCGGGATGGACTTGCTGCGGCGGGAGTCTACCAGGACTGGAACGCTTTCTCAATAGGCTAATGGCACTAAAGATCCGGTGGGGTAACAAGGAAGAGGCAGGCTTAAATAAGGGCAGCGACCGGCAAAAGCCAATTACCGGTGCGCTGGCCCTTTAAATGTAACACTGTCGGCGCGTGCGCGCCGAGGGACAGAGACTACAGCAGGAGCATGGCCGGGTAAGTGACCTCCGGAACTAGCAGGGGGACGAGCGCGCCCGCGACCCGACATGCGGGACGTGGCGCGGCTCGGGAGCGGGGCACGGATGCAGCTGCAACCCGGGATGAGGGTTGCAGGGGCATCCGTTACAACAACAAGTGACATGTCAATTATTTGTGGCAAATACTCGCCTCGAGTAATGAATGCCAATGGGGCCAGCGGGCTGCCGTTCCCCACGCACCGTGGGAATATACATGTATTAGCGCAAGCTCCCGAAAGACACAATGTATACATCGTGTCAACATACCCTAACTTACAGGGTTACCATTTATTTAGAAGAGATTGTAAACACCGGAAGAGTGGAGGTATATGTCTCTATGTAACATCCTGTCTGAAGTCAACACTGCGGGAAGATATAGATACAAAAAATGAGCATGTAGAATCATTATGGAAAGATATACATGGGAGTAATAACAAAAATTTAAAATTTTCTAGGGGTTTTTTTGGCCCCCCAATATAACAAACCCTGGAAGATGTACTCCGCGGGCAAATGATAATTGGTAATCAAATTAAAAAAGGGAGGGGTTTCAGCCCAAAAGGGGGGCATAGGGGGGCACTAAAAAATTTAAGAAAAAAAATAAATTTTTGTAAACAAAAAAAAATAAAAAAAAATAATAAAAGCAGCAAAGCGGGGAACAGACAGACATTTTGCCATAGAAAGTAAAAGCAACCCCAAAAAATTTTTTTCTATTTTAAAAATAAAAAATTAAACAAAAATTTGGCTCTTTGAAAAATATAGGGGAAAAATTGTGGAGGGGGGATAAAAAAAGCAAAAACCCATTAACAATTTTTTCTCACTGTATTTACCCAGAAAGATGACTTCTGTTGATGAGCAGAGGGTGAGGTAAACTCTACCTTAAAACACAGGGCCTGATGGCATAACCCCCCTGTCTAAGGGGGTTAAGTAACGTCATAGATAGGCCCCTATTCTTAATTGTTTTACGTATAAAAAAACAGAGTTTCCCCAAAAATTTGCATAGCAAATGTGGGGCCAATATTCAAAAGGTATAACTCCATTCCGCTTTATGAAGGATGGTCCCGACAAAAATCTCATCATTTTTTGGGAAGTTAGTTCTAGACTGGACGTATTGAGGCATTAGATTTATTATCTAGGGTTTTTTTAAAGCATTTGATACTGGCCAAGGGTTGGAAGTAAAATGAGAATGTTGGACTGGGGGAAATGCTTTTCAAGTGGGTAATAACATCTCAGTGTAAAAACAAAGGTTTTATGAAATGGTAAAACTCAACTGGACCCTGTTTTCTTGGGGTACCCCAGGGTTCAATATTGGGGCCCACCCCTTTTAAAATTTCATTAATGATCTAAAACAAAGGGTTGCAAGTAAATATCGATCTTTTTAATGATACTACTCGTAAATAATCAAAACAATAGAGGGTAATTTTTTTTTACAAAGGGGCTGGTAACTTTAGGGTTGGGGAAGAATGGCCCATAAGTTTTTACACAGATAAATTTTAAGGGTTTTCATTGGGGGGGAAAAATCCATTCCGTGATTACTTTAAAAAGAAAAAAGCTGGGTAAAAGTACATGGGGAAAGGGCTTGGAATCCTAGTGAAAGTAAACTTGATGAACAGAGTGTTCGGCAGCAACTGCCAACAAACAGGGTTTAGGGGTTTTTTTAAAAACATGATACATGATGGAACATTTTTCCCCCTTATGCAAATCACTTTTAATACAATAAATATTGTGACATTTTTTAGCACCATGCAAAGGAGAGATATTATAGAACAAAAAAAGGGTAAAAGGGGGAAGAAAACTAAAAAAAACGGGGTGGACGCAATACCCAAAAGATTTGGGTTTTTTTAGTTTAGAGAAAAACGGGTTTGGAGGGAAAAAAAATTGTTTAAATACATTAAAATTCAATATAGAACTCTCCAAGATCTATTTATACCCTTTCATGTTCCAAAAAGGGGGCCCCTTTTCGTCTTAGGAAAAAATGTTTTTAATAAACATAAAAGGGTTTTTTTACTGTAAGAGCATGAGACGGGAAAATTTTATACCAGGGAATTGCATGGGGGAATTCACTAACAAGTTTTAAAAAAAGGGGCTGTAGCATTCAAACGTAAAATTTTAACAAAGTTTTAACGGGCTAAATTTTAGAAGGTTAAATTGACCCGGGGTTTATTCTGATTGCCGATTGGGTCAGGGAAAGAAATTTTCCCCTAAAAAGAGGACAATTGGGTTCTACCCCAGGGGTTTTGCCCTTTCCCTGGTCAACACTGTGCAAATTGGTGAAGGGACGTCGAAAGGAGCGTCTTTTTCGGCCCCATTAAAAGTAATAATTTTAAACAGGGAATTTGCACAAGAATGAGTTCTATAAATTACATAACAGGGGACAGTTGAAAAAAGAAAAAAATTATTTTTGAAAAAATATATTGATTTAAATACATATATAAAAATGAATAGATTACATGGCCTTAGTGTTCCAAAGCACTTTTCACTGGTATCAAAAATAAAAGAACATGCAGATCTACTTAGCTGCAAACCGCAACAGTGAAAATTTAAATAGAGAATATATATATATTAATATATTTTTATATATATATATATAATATATATATATTATACACACACACACATATTTACATGAATAGATGACAAGGCCATTTTTCTGTTCTCCCTAAGTGTGTGGACCATAAGTTGACTCTTTCCCGGGAAGCATTGAGAAGGAGCGATGTCCATTTTTCAACTTTATTGCATAGGATAGTGTAAAACTGGGGAAACATGCAAAAAATATACTTACAATGATGTAACAGCATGCAAAAATGAAGTATACACAAGACAATGCAGGCATAGTTGCATGTGCATAAGATACAATACAGGATGAAAAATGTGCAGAAATATACATGTCAGGGTACAGGGTATATATGCTATCCTGTCTGCAGCAAATGTGGACAAAACTAACTGTAAACAACAGCTATTGGCTGGACTCTTATGATGTCTCTTCCAATGAGAAGTATTATCTGAGCTTCTGGGTCTAGTGCAGGGATGCAATGTGCTATGGTTTTCAGATGAGCATGGTACAATGTTGTCTCAGGTGTAGGAATCTCATCTCTATTGTTTGGAATTTGATTGCACTCAATCAAAGTAGGAAAAGGCAGGGATATTTCTCCATTTATAGATTCAATTTGATAGCCAACAGCTCTTCTGTCTGTCTCTTTGCTGAAACCTGAGCAAGTCTTGAGTGAATATGAGGATATATGGCCTTCAATCTTGAAGATATCAATGATAGTTGAGTTAACAAGGGATCTGTTGTTTTGATCATTAAAATGGCTTATAGTTTCACTGCTTTCTCTCTGTGACCAATTGGATCAATTGCAACAAGACAGAGTTTGGAACAGGATTTACCGCTAATACCTTTTACACCGACTTGGGTACACTGAGGAGTCACTTCAGGAGATACTGTGTCTTTCTTCTCCCTGCCATGCTCAGTGGTGTGGTCTAAGGGTGTGAGAATCCGTGGAGCTGGTCCTAGATGTAATTCTGTGTGATGTTCGTTGCTGTCACATTCTGAGCACTTGAGGTTTGCTGTACAGTCTTTTGCAAGATGTGAAGTTGATGCACAACACCTATAGCAAATGCCGTTCTCCTTGAGAAAGGCTTTGCAGTCCATGCGAGGTTTTTCTCTAAATCCTCTGCATTTCAGCAGTGGGTGTTGCTTCTTGTGAATCAGACATTCTCTGAATAGGTCTATTCCTGAGGCATTCTCAGTCTCTACAGTACTGCTAGCATTGCATGAGTAGTCAGTATGGGATACACTAGTTTTGTGTACCGCGACAGGTGTGCTTTTCAGGCTATGGTGTAAGGCAGGTTTACTTGACATTGGATAAGTAGTCTCAGATGTTGATAAGTCAAAACTATCATCATTTCCTATCTTTGCTTGATGATGTACAAAGTTTACAAAGAAAGAGAACAGAGGAAATGAGACTTACCTTTCTTTGAACCAGGAGCCTTCAGTAGTCCACTTCTCTTGCAAACTGTAAGGTATTTTCTGTACTATGGGTTTGACACCCCATGCATTATCCCAGAACGAAAGTCCTTGCAAATCCCCATCAGCCTTGACAACTTGAAGTTCCATCAGCAGGTCACTTAATTCTCTAAACTTTGGAAACTCTTTGTTGGAGATCTTAGGAAGTCTTCAGTTCTTTTAAAGAGTGCACTTTCTATCACTTCTGGTGAGCCATAACACTCGTCAAGTCTCTCCCATATCATATTTAAGCCTCTACTAGCAGCTAGATACCATTTCACAGATACCCCTATACATTCAGGCAGAGGGAGTGAAAGAGTGTAGCCCACGAGACCACCGGTTTGGCACAACACTCGCTCACAACCCTGTCCAGCTGAGAGACCCATTTTCACTAGCACCAGTGAAACAGAACTCTGTCAGCTTAGTAGACTAGCAAGATAAAGGGTAACACACACCTATGTGGTGGGTGCTCAGTGGGAAGGTCAAAAATTGACTAGTTTATAAATAGTAGTAGAAAACCACGGCACACCAATTCTGGTAGACTGTCACAAGTTTCTCATTAGATATAAGCCTGGGTCATTAATGGGATTATATCCGGCCAAAGCAAAGAGAGACTTCTGGATTTGTGGAGTCAAAACAGCATCAAAAGATTAAGTTTAAATTTTTAATTATCTAAATAGCACAATAGACAAAACACCATATATACAGGGATATATATGTCAGATTCAATTAAA
>JAODAL010062304.1:0-19827 GCA_025379985.1 Phyllomedusa bahiana | reverse complement strand
AAATTTATTAAAATTTTATAAAGATCCCAAAACCTCACTCCTTGACAAAGCTAATAGCGAAACGTACGTCGGGGTTGAGCCATGTCCATTGGTCTTTTACAGGTTCAGTATTTCTATTACGTATACTTTATTATATATGTAATGTTCATTTGATTATTATATATGTGTTTCTGTATTATTATACCTGTTTATGCATTTTTTATATTGATTGGTATATTATGTTGTTTTTGTATGTTGTGATCATGGATTAGGTGCTTTATTTTTTGTGTAGGTAGGGATCTTTTAGTATATTTTAATTGATTCAATAAAATTTATATATTTTATATATTTTCTGTGGTGGTGGTGTTTTTTTGAGTTTGTTAGTCTGTTGGTACCACAACCACCAATAATATTTCTGGTTATTGCCCAATCTTTGTATAGGTGTGGTCCATTTTTATAACAGTTTTGATAACGAGACACTGCTGCAGACCGGGGACTGGCAATATCTTCAATAAACGGACATATACATAGTTGACAGTTGTTGAGAGGTTAAAATATATGTTCACTTTTCTATGTAAAGACTTTTAAACCAATATATAATAACATAACCTAATTTCGGCAAAGATTGCTTTACTAGTTGAGACCAAGATAAGGGCTATTTGGTGTTTGCCTCAGTGGCGCCCCATCCACTAGTGTGTTGACTCTACTCCTGAATAAATTTACAAAAGGGGCCCACTCATAGGTGAAAGATAGGAACTGGTAATGGGTAGGATGTCCAGATACTTTGGGTATACAGGCCCTGAATTTATTTATGGCAGCCTTGCTCATGAACATACTTTTGTAAAAGCAAGTTCCTAAGAAGAGCAACCATGGGGGTTTCCCTCTCACAAGCTATAATGCATGCAATAATATTAGCCACAGGCTAGATCAATGGTCCAGTAGCAGAACGGGAGGAAGGATCAAAGAATAGGAAGTCTAAATTTACAATTTTTGTCCTAAAGGTGTATGGACCATAGATGAAACCCATGCAGCCGCTCCCGAGCCCTAGGAGGAAGAGCTCAACGCTACTTGGTCCCATCTCCTTTGTCATTGAGTAGCAAGAGCCTATTCAGGACTCTAGATAAGCATTGTTTACGAAAAGAGTGCAGGGAACTGGCCCTAGCTTCATGGAAAGAGTGGGGTGAAGGAAACATACACAAGGAAGCAAAGCCTGGCACCATAGTGCAGGGGTATATTTGATTCTTATAATGGGATGTCTTACAAAAGGGGCCCACTCATAGGTGAAAGATAGGAACTGGAAATGGGTAAGGTGCCCAGATACTTTGGGTATACAGGCCCTGAATTTATTTATGGCAGCCTTGCTCATGAACATACTTTTGTAAAAGCAAGTTCCTAAGAAGAGCAACCATGGGGGTTTCCCTCTCCCAAGCTATAATGCATGCAATAATATTAGCCATAGGCTAGATCAATGGTCCAGTAGCAGAACGGGAGGAGTGAGCAAAGAATTGGAAGTCTAAAATTAAATTTTTTGTCCTAAAGGTGTATGGACCATAGATGAAACCCATGCAGCTGCTACCAAGCCCTTTGAGGAAGAGCTCAAAGCTAGCTGATCCCATCTCCTTTGTCATTGAGTGGCAAGAGCCTATTCAGGACTCTAGATCAGCATTGTTTGGAAAAAGAGTGCAGGGAATTGGCCCTAGCTCCATGGAAAGAGTGGGGAGAAGGAAACATACACAAGGAAGCAAAGCCTGGCACCATATTGCAGAGGAATATCTGATTCTTATAATGGGATGCCTTTTCACCTGTGTATGAAATCAAATTTAATCCACATATTGAAAAAATGACTGTACATTTTCTCCTGGAGATCCTACCTGAGTAGAAGAGAATGCTGCTTTTACATTAGTGAACGACTGCTTTAATATGTTACAAAAGTAATCTAATATTTCCTATAGATAGTGTTATACAGTAAGGATTTTCAGGACTTACCCTCTATAGTTTGGTCTTTCTGTTATATTTACTAGTTTCCAGAACCATGACTCTGGAAACTCTGTTCTCCACACTGTGTCATCATCATCTCCTGTTGAAGAAGACATGGCGTGTTTATAGCTGGACATTAGTGAAAGCTGTCTCATGTAGAAAGTAACAATGTTCTTGTACCTGAGTAGCCCACTCAACCTCTGGGCCCCATAACAGCCACTACGTCACCTATGGCTAAAGTTAAACCTATCGATTCAGAGACTGATTTCTGATTTAAGCTTTGCACCATATACAAACCCCCTCCCCAAAAAACAAAACAAAAAAAAAAACAGCTCACTTGAAGGAGTGCACTTGAATAGAAAATCTAGAAAACATTTATCCGATTGACCAGCACTTCCAAAGAATAATATCCAAAGATAAAAACATGAATGAGTGCTTCATTGTATAATCATATCACAAAAAACAGGAAAATATGACGCGTTTCAAACTACTACAAGTTCTTAATCATAAGTAAACAAAACTCAAATGTGTTTCAATTAATAGTTTTTCCGGGACAAAACTCCGACCTTCTATGTTAACACATGTCCGAAATCTGAATATCCATAAGATGTAGTATAAAAACAAAACAACTGAACACTTTTGGTCTATTTTTTACTTGTTCGTGTTTTTATCTTTGGATATAACGCACTAATGGATTTTATCATTTGGAAGTGCTGGTTCATTGGATACATTTTTTCTGGATTTTCTAGCCGTAAATTAAATTTGGAAAATTTACATTTTTAAACTCCATAAATTTCTGTGCGTAAGATAGACAGTTATACCACATAAAATAGTTGATAACTAGCATCTACCATTTTTCTACTTTATGCCGGCGTTATTTTTTAAATGTCTTTTTTTTTACAACATTAAGGGGCTTCTAAAATTTGTAGCAATTTTTCACATTTTCAAGAAAATTTGCAACATAGTTTTTTTTTTTTAGAGACCAGTCCAGTTCTGACGTGACTTTGAGAAGCCTGTATGTTAGATATGACTCCATCTAAGCAACCGCACCCCTTAAATTATTCAAAACAGCATTTAGAAAGTTTGTTAACACTTTAAGGGCTAGATGTCCGAAAATTGGCGGTGCTATGTCAGTTTTAGGCGCATTGAATACGTGTAAAGTGTGCCAGAAAGTCCGACCCTATCAAAAATCTGGCGTCAGGTCTACCTTGCGTAGTAAATGTAATGCGCCCAAAAAAATGATGGGCTGTGCGCCTCCATAACAAAATGCGTCTATTGAGGTGCATAGCACATCATTACAAGTGTAGATGTGTTAGGTGCATTACAAGTATGTGTTAGGCGCTTTTCATATACTTGTAATGACAAGCTATGCGCCTCCGTGCACGATGTGCCATTATTGGGGCATTACACACTCTACCCATGAAATGTTTTGTGCCGTGATTAGCGCATATCGCGGCACCTGGCATATCATTAGAAGCGTATGTAATGCCCCTGTCTCCTTAGAATAGGAGGAGCGTCTTCCGGACTTTGGGGTCTCATAAGGATTTTCTTTAGGGGCCATTACAGGTTTGCAGACACCCTAAGGTGCTAAAACTTAGAAAGACCTCACTTGGGAAATTACACCTTTAAGGAATATATCCAGGGGTGTAGTGAGTATATCAACCCCATAGGTGTTTCACTAATTTTTTTAGCGCTGGGCTTTGAAAATAGAAAACTCAATTTTTTTCCAATAATCTGCCGTTATAGTTGAATATGTTTCATTTTCACAAAAATAAAAGTACTCCAAAATTTTTAACGCAATTTCTGTTCGGCAATACCCTACATATGTAAACTACTGCTTGGGCACATGGCAGGGTGTACAGGGGAGAGACCGCTATTTTGGCTTTTGGAGCACAGATTTTGGTGGGTGCCATGTTGCATTTGGAAAGCCCCAAAAGTAGCAGAACAAGTGAAAAAAATTAAATTTTTTAATATTTTAGGACTGTAAAAAAAATAAAACAAACGCTTTTAGGGCTTGTCCTCACGGCATGGGTTATTGGTCGGTTTTTCAGACGATTTGTGGTTTTACAAACCATCTGAAAAGCGACATGCAATGCTCCCCATAGACTCTAATAGAAAATCCATGCAGCAGTCCCCACTGCATGGATTTTCCACCATACGTTTTTTTACACCGCTGGCGTTCCTAAAAAAACACGGACAAAAGCCTCCCCTGCGTGTCAGAAAAAGACTAAACACCGGTCGGGAAAACCGACCGGTATTTGGTCTTTGCTGTATAAATGCACCCTTATTGTGTTAAACAATGTTTATGCATCCACTGATAGCCATAACTTTTTTTATTTTTCGTTATATGTGTAAAGGTTTTTATTTTTGCAGAATGAACCGAGATTTATATTGGCAAAATTTTGGGGGTTTATATGACTTTTTCAGCACTTTTTATTCCATTTAATGTGCAGTGGGATAGACAAAAATTCTGCCAATTTTTTATTGTTTATGGCATTTATCTTGAGGGTTACATAATGTCACAGATTTATAGACTATGGGTTACTTGTATGAACGTTGGCGCTACCAGTCTAGTTCTAAAAAGCTTTAAGGCAGTGTAGAATGCGCCAGAATATATGAACCTTTTCTACTGCATGTCATACATACAGACGCAGTGTAGAGCCAATACCACAAGTCTGGCTCAGGCACCACCTTTACCCTGGTCTGTTCTTCTGCAGTTCATACATACAGGGCAGTGTAGAGCCAATACCACAAGTCTGGCTCAGGCACCACCTTTACCCTGTTCTGTTCTTCTGCAGCTCTTACATTCAGTAGCAGTGTAGAGCCAATACCACAAGTCTGGCTCAGGCACCACCATTACCGTGGTTTTTTCTTCTTCAGTTGTTACATACTGCGCACTGTAGATCTATTACCACAAGTCTGGCTCAGGCACCACCTTTACCCTGGTCTGGTTGTTCTTCTGCAAGTCATACATACAGGGCAGTGTAGAGCCAATACCACAAGTCTGGCTCGGCACCACCTTTACCCTGGTCTGTTCTTCTTCTGCAGGTCATACATACAGGGCAGTGTAGAGCCAATACCACAAGTCTGGCTCAGGCACCACCTTTATCCTGGTCTGTCTTCTTCTGCAGGTCACACATACAGGGCAGTGTGGAGACAATACCACAAGTCTGGCTCAGCACCACCTTTACCTGGTCTGGCTGTTCTTCTGCAGGTCATAACATGAGAAGACGCAGTGTAGAAGCCAATACCACAAGTCTGGCTCAGGCACCACTTTACCCTGGTCTGTTCTTCTGCTGTCTACTACAGGGCAGTGTAAAGCCATACACAAGTCGGCTCAGGCACCACTTTCACCTTCTGGCTTCTCTGCATGGTCAACATATAGGGCATATGGAAGAGCCAATAACACAATCTGGCTCAGCCCCCCCTTTTACCTGGTCGGGGTTTCTTCTGCAGGTCATAATACAGGGCAGTGTAGGCCTCCAAAAGTTGGCTCGCACCCTTTACCCGGGTTGGCTGTCTTTGAGGTCTACTAAGGCACATTAGGCCAATACACAAGTCTGGCTAGGCACCCCCCTTTACCCGGTTGACTGTTCTTCTCCCGGCATACTACGGGGCGTGTGACCCAAATTCCACAAGTCGGCCAGGCCCCTTTTTTCCCTGGTCTGGCTTTTCAAAAACATACTGGACAAGAAGAAAGAAGTGATGAGGATAAAACATAAAATAAAGTGTGAAGAGGTATTTCAACTTCTTACTTCTGTGCCTCCGAGCTGTACTGATTTCAACTTCTGGTTCTGATGGCAAAAATGGAAACAAAAATAAGGATTAAGTTTCACAATGGACGATCTGCCTGTTTATTGAACAGAGTTTGTCAAATCAATCAAAACATTGTCATAGCCAATCAAAAAATCCCACACTGAAAAAGGAGCAAGAAGACATCATTAAAGAGCCTCTGAGTATGTTCACACAACAGACATAGTTACATAGCTAATACAATTGAAAAAAGACAAATGTCCATCAAGTTCAACCAAGGGTTGGGGAAGATGTGGATGAACCGAGTGGGATAGGGAACTTTTAAGCTTTGTTTCCCCTATGATGAAGACTTTGGAAAAACCCCTAGCAAACCCAATCTGACCTCAAGGAATGTTTTATTTCTGATCCCAATATTGCCATCAAACTGGACTAGACGTTTTATACGGCTACATAAGTATGAATATTATTTAGCAGTAAGTAGTTATCTAAGCCTTTCTTGAAACCCTCACCTGTTCCTGCTGTCAACAGCTCCTCAGACGATTATTACACAGATTCACAGTTCTCATGGTAAAGAAGGCTTTCCTTCTCTGGTGATTGAATCTTTTTTCTCTCCTGATGTAGGGAACGTTCCCTTATTTTTTGAGGGAGTTTTACATGAAATGGCTTTTCCTCATACTTTTTGTAGGGGCCATCTACATACTTTTAACCTCTCCTCATAACTAAGATGCTCCATTCGCTTTATTAGTTTGGTTGCTCTCTTGGAATTTGCTAATCACGGGATCAATAATTCAAGCCCAATTTTCTAAAATATACCTTTTAAAAATTAAAAATTTCTTATTAAAAAGTTTTTTGTTCCACCCTTGCTTAAACCATATAAAATAACAAAAGAAAAAACCACTAAATAAAACACAAAATCCTTAATTTATTTCCCCTGAAAAGACCCTAGCAAATCCCCCGGGTCATCGTCCCGATAAGGACGGCCCCCCCTCGAAGGTTTTTGCCAATGTACCTAGATATTAAGAGGGGGTTAATATAGTTGGAATTTTTTTTTTTTTGGAATTTTTTTTTTTTGAATAGTGTTTGGGTATATACAAATAGGGAAACTAGTGTGGGAAAAGGGGAAGTTAGGGAGGTGGGGGTTTAAATGGGAGATGAGGTTTGTAGGGTTTTGAGGAAAGGAAAGGAATGAGGAATTTTTTTGTATTATTTATGGTTAAGTTTTTTTTGTATATTTGGGTTTTTAAGAAGGTTGTGTCCCCAAACTTTTTTAATAAGATTGTTTAATAAAAGGTTTTTTTTAGAGATAGGCTTATTATGATCAGTGATTAGTCTTTTTGCTCAAACCCTTTGAGACAGAGATTTTTCTCATTTTTCTGTGATTCACTTCTCGTCTTGGAATTTGCCTTTGAAAGGCCAGTCTGTGCTGTAGATTACACTGTACTACAGCTCAGAGTTTTCATGCCAAGGATTTCAAATCTGTGGTGTGGAAAAAAAATGAAAGGACATGTCCATTATTTGAAGAGGATTCTCCTTTGCTTCCACTTTGGCAGGCATGATGCTGGGTAGCCCCATTAGTATGAAGCTAACTTGCATCCAAATCTGAGGCAAAAATCGCCCCTGCAAAGATAAAATCTTTAGCAGAAATCTGAAGTATTGGATTTCTTCCAGAGGATTACACAATAGGAAAAACCTGATGTGTGAACATACCCTTATAGTGGATGGGGATGTATTAAGGATCTACATTCTATTTTGTGTTTCCACCTCCCGCTGATTCCCCCCTTCTCACTTCTGATATCTTGATGTAGTTGTGTTAGATTTCTCTCCTCGTTCCTCTTCTGTTGGATGTATTTGCAGCAGTCCAGGAAAGCGTCCACACACTCTTTGGCCTCTGAGATGTTTGAGGCTCGTCTTTCACAGCTGTGACCCAGTGGACCATCAGGCATGCCATCCAGGCAGCATCTTCTTATTGATTCCATATAACTGGAGGCTAAAAAAGTTTTAACCATAAGAAGTCTAAAGTGATAGTCACACATTTATGGAAAGTATATATTTTGTAATTAATAGGGTTGACCGGAATTAGAAACAACATGGCTGCTTTCGTTCAAAAAGAGCACCACCTCTCTCCCAAGATGTTTCTAATATTGCAGTTACACCGCATTCACTTCAGTGGAGCTCAGCTGCAAGACCAAGCACATTTTACCACAGAGGTGGTGCTATTTTTTTTAAAGAATCCTGGACAACCCCTTTTATGACAACTTTGGAACATTGCCAACGAAGATCAGTACAAAACTTGGAGCTTGAAGATCAAAGCATGAATCGAGGGTCTTCTGTGACATTTATATTGTTAATGCTATTAGGAACTAAAGTTTGTTCATGCCATGGACTATTTGTCCTTATTACTTATATCGTAGGTTATAGACTAATTTTACAGTGATATCATATACTCAATGGCCACTTTATTAGAGAAACGCGGCAATTTGTCATGGCATAGATTTCATATGAAGACAGAATAACTTGTGTCATGATACGCGCCAATGTCCCCGCTCTGGACAGGGGACGTGCTCATGTCTTGTTCCCCCAGGGACTCTGTTACTAACCTCTCCTCACTCCTGCTTGGCTCCAAATCGCTCTCTTTTGCTGGCTCATGTCTACCTGCTCCCTAGGGCGCACGTGTGCCGATGTCCAATCAGCGGATGCTGGACCCATTTTGAGATCACTTGTCTCACCCCACCTTGTCTGTGTATTTGGGTACGTCCTTTGTTCTTTGTTGCTGTTCATTAATGGGTTCATGGATTCCTGACCCATGTCTGTGACCTCGACTATTCTGTGCTTGTTGCCTGCCCTGACATTACCGTGAGTGACCTGACTATGTTTTTCCTGCCGCCTACCCTGACCTTTCTGTCTGCCTACCGACCATCTCCCTGACAGCTCCTCCTGTACCATGCCATTACCTTTGATGTCACCGTGAGTGACCACATCAGAGGTAGCAACCTAGGAGTTCCTCGCAGTGAAGTCCACCCCTCCTTGTGGCGCTCTCTGTTAAATACTGGGGGCCTTCTTAGACCTTTAGACATTTGCACTGTTTTGACTGCTAGAGTCTTGCCTTTGAGTTTCCTTTAGACAATACTGGCATAAAACCTGGACCTCTGCTGACACTGCCCATCCATATTAAGGAACAACAATGCCTTTTGCACCTACTTGGTGCTCCAAATTGTATTTTGCCACAGCTGCTTGATTGTGCATGGCCTGTTCATCAGAATGATTGCTAACACTCTCCTCTGACCCTGATTGTCAATGAGTTGTTTACATCCACACGATCCCCTTTTACTGAATGTTTTTTCTTTATCACACCATTTTTGGTCTTCTCTAGACAGGAGGAAACTCCACAAGGTTGGTAGTTTTTGAAATACTGGCCCTAGTGAGTCTAACACAAATGACCATGCCTCAAAGTCGCTCAGATCACCTGAATTTCTCATTGTTATATGGATTCACACTGAAACTGATCCACAGAAAACTTGCTTACCTGATTTTATAGTTCACTCTGGGGTCACATATCTAATTTCCATACAGGGAAGCCTAAATTCTAAAAGGGCAGCTGTCTCTTATATAGTGCAGCATAAGAATGTTGAAAAGTGCATTAAAAAGAGAAGAAAAAGTTAATCTTGGTCAACCAAATATCCTGCAGTGTAGATCCAGAAGAAGAAAGAACAACCACTATTTAATAGATGCAATTTTCCTTATTGTAACGATGCCATATTTTAACATAGATTATATTGCTTCCTTCCTGCTAGTTTACGTAGGTGGTAAACTACAAACTAAACCCAGAAAAGCAGAACATGGGTTATATCTCCAAAATAACCTCTTCTGCTTTGCAATGTCCATTACTAAAGTTCAAAGTAAAGCCTGAAATTCTACTAATTGCAAGAACAAAAGAAAAAAAATTAATCTCACCGTAGGTACTTTTCCGTTGAGTCCGTTGTGCAGATGAGCGGCGTCTGCGAGCAGCATGGACTTCACATTGTAGCTCTAAATAAAAAAAATAAATAATAAAATTATTATTATATTATTATATATTTATATATTATTATATATATAGTGAAAGAAATATTTATTTGATTCCTTGCTGATTTTGTAAGTTTGAGAGATAGAATATCCAAAATAAAATCATAATAAAATAAAAATACAATAAAATTGTATTTTGCTGAGAGAAATAAGTATTTGATCCCCTATCAACCATTAAGAGTTCTGGCTCCTACAGACCAGTTAGATGCTCCTAATCAACTCGTTACCTACATTAGAGACAGATGTCTTAAATATCCACCTTTATAAAAGACTCCTGTCCACAGACTCAATTAATCAGTGTGAGTCTAACCTCTACAAACTTAATCTAATATCAGCAGCACACTACTAGCACTAAAAAACTGAATAGGCATCAAGAGAGGAAACAGTAGAGTAGGTTCCCACCTGTATTGAGGTCCCCTTGTTGATGGGAGGTGGGCTTAAGCAGTTTTGATCAAAAATCTGAATTAAGAACCTCGAAAATTTTTCATGTATTTTAAGCAGCAGAAATGCTTTTCCAAAAATTCCTGTGTTCTTTTTGATAGTTTTTTAGTGCTAGTAGTGTGCTGCTGATATTGGATTGTGTTTGTATGTTACTGCCACACCAATGTGCACCCATGCTCATGTTTTTCAAAAAAGATTTTTGAATGTACAGACCAAATATTGTTTTCTAGACTCTAACCTCTACAATATGGGCAAGACCAAAGAGCTTTCTAAGGATGTCAGGGACAAGATCATAGACCTGCACAAAGCTGGAATGGGCTACAAAACCATAAGTAAGACGCTGGATGAGAAGGAGGCAACTGTTGGAGCTATAGTAAGAAAATGGAAGAAATACAAAATGACTGTCAATCAACATCCATCTGGAGCACCATGAAAAATCTCACCTCGTGGGGTGTCCCTGATCATGAGGAAGGTGAGAGATCAGCCTAAAACGACACGGGGAGGGGGGGGGGACTTGTTACTGATCACAAGGCAGCTGGGACCACAGTCACCAAGGAAACCATTGGCAACACATTACGTTGTAATGGTTTAAAATCCTGCAGTGCCCGCAAGGTCCCCCTGCTCCAGAAGGCGCATGTGCAGGCCCGCCTGAAGAAGGCGCATGTGCAGACCCGTCTGAAGCTTGCCAATGAACGCCTGGATGGTTCTGTGAGTGATTGGAAGAAGGTGCTGGGGTCACATGAGACAAACATTGAGCTCTTTGGCATTAACTCAACTTGCCGTGTTTGGAGGAAGAGAAATGCTGCCTATGACCCAAAGAACACCGTCCCCACTGTCACGCATGGAGGGGGAAACATTATGTTTTGGGGGTGTTTCACCGCATCAATCGGAGAAGCGAAGGAGCCATGTACAATCCTGAGTGACAACCTCCTTCCCTCCACCAGGACATTAAAAATGGGTTGTGCTGGGTCTTCCAGCAAGACAATGACCCAAAACATACAGCCAAGGCAACAAAAGGGTGGTTCACTGACAGCAGTGCTTGCTAATAAAGGTTTTGACAACAAGTATTAAGTCTTGTTTGCCAGAAGGATTAAATACTTATTTTTCACTGCAAAATGCAAATAAACTTATATCAATTATACAAGGTGATTTTCTGGATTTTAGATTTGATATTCTGTTTCTCAACCTTAAAATTATAGACTGTTCATGTCTTTGTCAGTGGGCAAACTAACAAAATTGGCAAGGGATCAAATAATTATTTCCTTCACTGTAAATATATATATACAGATGTATCAGAGTACAGCTTGACCGTGATATCACAGCTTTTCATGTTATCTGCTCTGATCTGTAAACAAAGGCCATTGAAAAGCATTGAAAAAGGTGAGATAACACTCTGTGCCGTGATATCACGGTGCAATATCTGTTCTGTTTAGTTCTGCTGCATCTCTCTCTCTCTCTCATCTCTCTCTCTCTCTCTCTATATATATATATATATGTGTGAATGCATATATTCATGATTAATGTCTACAAGATTGGCAAAAGTTCTAAATTGATGATCAGTCACGATCGGTTTAATTGATAATTTCTAATGTGTGTGGCCATAATTCTTTTTAAAGGGGTTTTGCCATGAAGTAAAATTGACGCGGGACGTTTGTAAATTAAATAATAAACATTTTCACCCTTCATCATTATTAAAAATTCTGCACTGTTTTTGTCTTAGCTGCTCCTTTAGTGATCCATTGTTTACAGCTCATCTCCAGAGGATACGACCAGGGCTGAGAGCTCCTCAGTCCTGGCTGCACATGCTCAGACGTCACCTCTCCTCTCAGGCAACTACTGAGTGTTCAAACCCCGGGTGCCGTCATTCTACTCCCGTCCTCTGTCCTCCTTAGTAATTAGTCAAACAGTGCAAATAAAATAAAAAAGAAACCTGAATCAGGTATGTGCATTGATAAAGAGGAATAAAATCCACAGGTTTGGTTCCGGCAGGGATTTGAACCTAGGATCCTTGTGCCTGGAGGCAAAAGTTTTACCTCTGAGCTACAATGTAGTTACTTACAGTTCTACACATAAACAGACCTTTCTTTCACTAGAGAGAGGAAAGGCCTGGTGATGTCAGCCTGCTGGGTCACATGCAGGCTCGGACTGGGCCGCCGGGGGACCGGGGAATCCCCGGTGTGGCCCACCCGACCCGCTGTGGGCCCCGGGAGCAAGTGCCGTCGCTCCCCGGGCCCGCCCCCGCATCCGGTCCCTGGACGCCGGGACCTGCGTCCCGAGCGCCCAGAGACCGGGCCCGGTAGCCGGGACTAATGTCCCCGACTCCCGGGGCCGGGCGGGCGGTGTCCAGGAGCACAGCGCCACTAGCGCTGCGCTCCGCTGCTCTCCCGGCCCCAAGGCCTGAACGCATTAGGCCTTCAAGCCTCGGGGGGCCGGCCCCTACTGCTGACGTAGGCGGCGCGGTGACATCACTTCACCGCGCCGCCAATGCAGGGCGGCAGTACGGAGCCGGCGGGGAGCTCGGAACGGCCGGAGCAGGAGCCGGAGCCAGGTAAGTGGCTGTTTGTTGTTTTATTTTTTTAAACTACCCACAGGGGCCCTGGCTACAAAAGGGGGTCCTGGCTACAAAAGGGGGGCCTGGCTACAAAAGGGGCCCTGGCTACAAAAAGGGGGCCCTGGCTAAAAAAAGGGGGGGCCCTGACTACTAGGGGGGCCCTGACTACTAGGGGGGGCCCTGACTACTAGGGGGGGGCCTGGCTACAAGGGGGTCCCTGACTACTAGAGGGGGTCCCTGACTACTAGAGGGGGGCCCTGGCTACAAAAGGGGGTCCTGGCTACAAAAGGGGGTCCTGGCTACAAGGGGGGCCCTGACTACTAGGGGGCCCTGACTACTAGGGGGCCCTGACTACTAGGGGGGCCTGGCTACAAGAGGGGCCCTGGCTACCTATAGGGGGCCCTGGCTACCTATAGGGGGCCCTGACTACAAGGGGGGCCCTGGCTAACTACATGGGGGGGGCCCTCTCTACAAAGGGGGCCCTCTCTACAAAGGCTACCTATAGGGGGGCCCTGGCTATCTACAGGGGGGCCCTGGCTATCTACAGGGGGGCCCTGGCTAAGTACGGGGGGCCCTGACAACAAGGGGTGTTCTGGCTCCCTACAGGGGCCCTGGCTACAAGGGGGCCCCGTGCTACCTACCTGGGAGGGCCCTGGCTACAAACGGGGGCCCTGACTACTAGAGGGGGGCCTGGCTACAAAAGGGGGCCCTGGCTACAAGGGGGGCCCTGACTACAAGGGGGTCCCTGACTACTAGAGGGGGTCCCTGACTACTAGAGGGGGTCCCTGACTACAAAAAGGGATCCTGGCTACTAGGGGGCCCTGGCTACAAAAGGGGGCCCTGGCTACAAAAGGGGGCCCTGGCTACCTATAGGGGGCCTGACTACATGGGGGCCCTGGCTACCTACATGGGGGGCCCTCTCTACAAAGGGGGCCCTGGCTACCTATAGGGGGGCCCTGACTACAAGGGGGGCGTCCTGGCTACTAGGGGGGGTCCTGGCTACTAGGGGGAGTCCTGGCTACAAGGGGGGCCCTGACTACTAGAGGGGGGCCCTGACTACTAGAGGGGGGCCCTGACTACTAGGGGTCCTGGCTACAAAAGGGGGCCATGGCTACAAAAGGGGGCCCTGGCTACAAATGGGGGACCCTGGCTACAAGAGGGGCCCTGGCTACCTATAGGGAGCCCTGACTACAAGGGGGCCTGGCTAACTACATGGGGGGCCCTGGCTACCTACATGGGGGGGCCCATCTCTACAAAGGGGCCCTGACTACATGGGGGCCCGGGACTACCTACAGGGGGGCCCTGGCTATCTACGGGGGGCCCTGACTACAAGGGGGGTCCTTGCTACCTACAGGGGAGGGCCCTGGCAATCTAAGGGGGGCCTGACTAAAAAGGGGCCCGAAAACCTACAGGGTGGCCCCTAACTACTAAAGGGGGCCCTGGCTACCTAAATACTAAGGGGGTTCTGACTACCTACACAGTAACTAAATGGGGGCCCTGACTTCCTGCACACTCCCCTAAAGGAGGCCCTAACTACCTGTATACTACCTAAAGGAGACCCCTAACTGTATAGTACCTAAAGGAGACCCCTAACTGTCTGTATACTACCTAAAGGAGACCCCTGTCTGTATAGTACCTAAAGGAGACCCCTAACTTCCTGTATACTACCTAAAGGGGGTCCCTAACTGCTTGCAGCCAA
Organism: Phyllomedusa bahiana; assembly: GCA_025379985.1. Classification (NCBI taxonomy): domain Eukaryota; kingdom Metazoa; phylum Chordata; class Amphibia; order Anura; family Hylidae; genus Phyllomedusa; species Phyllomedusa bahiana. The sequence continues at coordinate 5,365 of JAODAL010062304.1, read as the reverse complement.
TATAAAGGGGACCCTAAACTACCTAACAGCTTACCTTACTGGGGGAAACCACCTACTACAGCCTAAAATAATTGGGACTCACCAACACCTACCTACAGCCTACCTAACTGGGGTCCACTAACCTAACTGTAGCCTATCTACTTTCCTAACTGTAGCCTGCTTATCTACCTGGGGGCTATTTACCTACCCACCCATGGCTAGGAACCCACCAACCAACCTGGGGCTGGCCTACCAACTTATCCAGCGGGGGCATACCTACCTAAAGAAGGCCTATCTAGTTACTGGGGCCTCTCCCACCCTCCAACCCCTTAGGATACTAGGCTTGTACCCGCTCTCCTACCCCTGGGAAGTTTGTACAGAGGTGGGAATGGATAAAGAGATGCTGGAAAATTGAGGATTCTAAGATATTTGTGTGTAATTTCTGCAGGGATGAGTTGTGGCCGGGACAAGTCATCATGGCGGTGTGGAATGGATGGAGAAGAGAAGGGGGAAAAAAAAACGACCCCATGAGAGAAGAGAACGACTCCTCATTCAAGACGTCTCCGGTGAGTCCCTCATTTCAGGGATTATTTTTTATATTGTAATGTGATGTGACCTGAGCTGGTGTCTGACCTCTATGTGGTCTCTATAAGGAAGTGTTGTAGGTTATAACTGAGCTGGTGTCTGACCTCTAAAGTGGTCTCTATATGGCGGTTTTTGTAGGTTACACCTGAGCTGGGGCCCGACCTCTATGTGGTCTCTCTATGGCGATGTGGTAGGTTTTACCTGAGCTGGTTTTCTGACCTCTATGTGATTCTAAAATGGCGGTGTTGTAGGTTTATACCTGACTGGTGTTTTGATCTCTATGTGGGTCTATATGGCGGTGTTGTAGGTTATTCCTGAGCAGGTGTCTGACCTCTATGTGGTCTTCCCTATGGCGGTGTTGTAGGTTTACCTGAGCAGGTGTCTGACCCTCTATGTGGTCTCTATTTGGTGGGGGTTTTAGGTTATACCTGTGCTGGTGTCTGACCACTATGTGGTCTCTATATGGCAGTGTTGTAGGTTATACCTGAGCTGGTGTCTGACCTCTATGTGGTCTCCATATGGGGGTGTTGTAGTTTATAACTGAGCTGGTGTCTGACCTCTATGTGGATATGGTGGTGTTGTAGGTTATACCTGAGCTGGTGTCTGACATCTATGTTTGGGCTCTATATGGCGGTGTTTTAAAGGTTATACCTAGCTGGTGTTCTGAAACCCCTATGTGGTCTCTATATGGTGGTGTTGTAGGTTATATCGGGCGTTAGTATAGTGGCAGTGTACATGTGTTCCTGATTGTAAGAGTGAGGGAACACCTGACCCTGTGATAGGAGTTACCTTTTTTTTCTTGCATGGTGTTTATTTTTGAAGGTTTGGGGAGGTGCGGGGACCAAGGGAAACGTGGAGGGGGTATTGTATGGGGTGGTGGGGGATATTGTATGTGGGTGGTTGGGGATATTGTATGTGGGTGGAGGGGGATATTGTATGTGGGTGGATGGGGATATTGTATGCGGGTGGAGGGGGATATTGTATGCGGGTGGAGGGGGATATTTTATGCGGGTGGAGGAGGATATTGTATGTGTGTGGAGGGGATTATTGTATGTGGTTTTGGGATATTGTATTTGGGTGGAGGGGATATTGTATGCGGTGGAAGGGGGATTTGTATGCGGGTGGAGGGGGATATTGTATGCGGGTGGGGGATATTGTATGGGGTGAGGGATATTGTATGCGGGGGGGAGGGGATATACATGCGGGTGAGGGGATAATTGTATGCGGGTGGAGGGGGATTTGTATGCTGGCTAAGGGGATATTGTTTGGTGGAGGGGGATATTGTATGTTTGGGGGGAGGGGGATTGGATGGAGCCCACTTAGCCCTGTGTCTATGATATGTTAGAACTGACAAATGTGTGACTACATTGTACTAAAACAATACAGTTCTGTTTTGCACACTGTATTATGTGGTAAAATGGGCGCATTTAAGTCGAGAGGCCTGTAATATTTTCATGTTACAGTATGGTGGGCCCCCCAAGATCAACTCCCCTGTGGGCCCCAGACCCCCCAGTCCGACACTGGTCACATGATCTGCAATTCAAAAAAATCACACACGCCCCCTTCTGAGCACACAGAGCTGAAGAGGTGGAGGCAGAAGGTATGAAATGAGATCATGGCAAAACCCCTTTAAGGACTTGTCTCTTGTTCTCTCTATCATGAAGTGTTACATTACTTTTCCCTCCCATAGTCATTACCTCTTCCTATTCCCAGGACTCTTCCATGTTCTTCTCACCCAACTAAATTTTCACCTTTAAGATTTCTCCTTTGATTCTCCAATCTTCTATTAATTTTTCACACTCTCACCATTTCAGTTTCTCCACTCCTCTCCTTTCCTCTCCTCAACACCTTTTAATTTTAACCTCCTCTAGGCTTGTCCCATGCCCATTGTCAGACTGGAGTGCTTTGGGCCCACAGGCGGAGTTGATTCTAGGGGCCCACCAGTTGAGCTGTTTCGTGGTCCACTGGTGGGGTTTATTTTAGGGGCCCACCCTGCAGCTACTGTAAATGACTGTACCTGCCTCCTATACTCTGCCTCTTGCTTTTTGAACCTTTTTCTCTGCTTTTTTGTCTCTTCTGAGGATGTATATGCAGTTAAAAATCAAGTCCAGGTCAACCATGCCCAGGGGCCCACTGGGGCTTTCCCCTATTCCCCTGTGGGCCAGTCCGAGACTGCCCATGCCTCTCCTCTGTTCATTAGCTCTTTCTCTTGTCTCGTTACTCTCCTCATTACCTCTTCATATTCTCTGCTTATAAACTTCTCCCATTCCTCTCCACTTCTTATTACCTTTCCATGTTCACTCACTCCAGACTTTTCCCATGCCTCTCCTCTAGACATTACCTCTTTAAATTCTGTCCATGCCTTTCCTTTCCTTTACTCATTACCATTTCATATTCTCTCTTCCTCTACTCATCACATCTTCAATTTCTCTCCTCTACTTATCACCTCTTCACATTCTCTACTTTTCTAATTGTCCCATGCTTCTTACCTCCTCGTATCTTCTTTTTATGAAGTACTATCTCTCCTTCTAGCTCCTTTAGCCTCATGACACTTCCCTACTCTACAGGTCTTGAAATGTAATATCCAATACACGTGCAGTTAATTCCGTTCATCTGTCAGACTTTGTTCTCTATGAATAGCTGCACGGAACAAACTCCGTGGACTCACAGAGTGATCCGTATTGTTTTTGTAAATGTTGGCAGGGCCGGGACGACGGGTAAGCAGAGGTAGGCGATCGCCTAGGGCGCCTACCTCTACCTGTCCCTAAGGGGCGCAGACAGGGGTCCCGAACCTCCCAGGCTCCAGGCCGCTGCCATGGGCCTGGAGTGCTGGCGGGCTCTTTAGCTGTATGTGCGTCCGCTGGACGCACAAACAGCTGCGGGCTTCTGCGGAGCAGGGAGCGAGCGCTCCCCACTCCGCAGACAGTGTCGGACCGGCTCCGGGTCCGACACAGCGAGGCCGCCGGGTCCTCACAGTGCTGAGGACCCGCCGCGGCCCCGCACTGCTCAGCTGGGCAGCGCCGCGATGAAGTGATATCATCGCGATGCTGGAGGCGTGGCCTGAAGAGGAGCCCCTATATACTGCCTGCCTCAGTGCCCCTATATGCCTGCCTGCCTCAGTGCCCCTATATACTGCCTGCCTCAGTGCCCCTATATGCCTGCTTACCTCAGTGCCCCTATATACTGCCTGCCTCCGTGCCTCTATATACTGCCTGCCTCAGTGCCCCTATATTCCGGCCTGCCTCAGTGCCCCTATATGCCTGCCTTCCTCAGTGCCCCTATATCTATATACCTTTCTGAGTGACCCTATATTTATATATCTGCTTGTCTAAGGGTTAAATATCTATATACCTGCCTGATTTGAGGAGAGATATATATCTATATACCTGCCTAACTGATGGGGGCCTATATATACCATGCCTAATTGAGGGGACATATATACCTGTCTAACTGCAGGGACCTATATAGCTTCCTATCTGAGGGTACGTATATACCTGTCTAACTGAGGGGACTTATATACTTATAAGTAAGGAGTTGCTGGAAATGTGAGGATTCTAAGATATTTGTGTCCAAATCTGCAGGGACGAGTCGTGGCCGGGAGCAATCAGCATGAAGGTGTGAACCGGATGGAGAAGAAAAGGGAATGTGAACGACGCTGATCAGAAATGATGTCTCCTGTGAGTCACTAAATGTAACTGCAGTGTAATCCCTTATATTTCTGCAGAGCATCTACTTACAACTAGTATCTACCACTATATGGCCCCTGTATGGCGGTGGTATATGTAATCAGAGCCTGTGTACAGCTGATGGTCACATGTGGGGGTCGCGTTTGGTCAGGGTCTGGCAGGATTATTTGGTCCTTTGTAGTAATAGATTTGGTTCTTGGTTTTGTAGGAGTGTTTTTAGTAACAATCATTCGTCTGGTAGATTTGCTCCATGTATCGGTGGAGTATTTGGTGCCTGTTATTTTTAAGGTATTGCACTGTCATACGGAGGGGAGCACTTTTGAAAAAGCTAATTTGTCAGGGCTGATTTTCATTGTACAGTGACTGCAGAGGTGATGGATGGGAGCTATGTGGAATATGCAGAAAGTTAGTGACAGGACCAGAAGGTTTTTCTATGTAATCCTCAGAATTATCCCTGAATTGAGCCTGAAGTGCGCAGAAGGGAGAAGGGACTCTCGCCTTTTTGTAAGTAGCTGCACTTCTTTGCATACTCCTTATTTACCATGCTTGCTATTACTATCTACCTTGCAGCCATCTGCCTCCTATCTTACCACCCTATCTTGCCCTCAGACAAGTTTATCCACATAAGCTCCTCTCTCCTTCCCTCACCTATGTACTCATCCCACACGCTATTTTCCCTTTTCAACCACCCTAAACCTCCAGCTCACATATTACTGCACAAACGCCGCTCATATTCATCACTGACCCATCTGCTGTCTCTTTTCATTCTCCTGCTTCTCGCTGCAGGGGACATCTCTCCCAACCCCGGGCCACCTTCCTTTACTGCTCATCCCACCTCCTCCTCAGCCTCCATGGAAACCCTGCTAACCTGCTTGCCATTCGCTGTACGTCTTTTTCTGCCCCTTTTAAGTGTGCTCTATGGAACGCCCGATCCGTCTGCAACAAACTCACTGCTGTTCATGACCTTTTTCTCTCCAACTCCCTCAACCTGCTGGCCCTCACAGAAACATGGCTCCAGCAATCTGACACCGCTTCCTTGCCGCTCTCACCTATGGTGGGCTACACTTCACCCACACCCCAGACCAGAGAAAAGGCCGGGTGAAAAAGTTGGCATA
>JAODAL010062303.1:0-19827 GCA_025379985.1 Phyllomedusa bahiana | reverse complement strand
GAAACTTGACTGTCAGCCCAGCCGAAAACATGAAAAATTTTAAATACCTGCCCCTGCTGTCCCCCTGTAGTTCATTTTGTGTCATCTTCATCTTTTCCCTTTGTTCCTATTCTTTAATCGGGAAAAGAAAAACAAGCTTTTCCTGCTTTAGGGGGTCCCAACCGTTTTCCCAAATTTTAAAAAGAAGACCCCAAAAGGGAAAGAATATTCTTTAAAACGCCGGGCAAAAGAACTACTGCTTTTAAACGTGAAATCTTTAAATTTAAAAACAGTCTTTTAAATCCAAGAGCTTAAGTGATTTCCCACCATTTTAACGGGTGTGATTCCTTAAAATTTTACCCTTCAGAAAAAACATATATTTCTTAAAGGGTTCCCCTTAGTCTAAAGGGGGTTTTATTATATTGGCATTAAAGATGGTTGTTTGGGCGGATCCCATGCCCTAGTTTTAACCCCTTTTCCTCACACTTGGGTTTTTTGGACCCTGATTTTGGATTTTTGAAAATTTTGCCAAAAAAAAATCTGGATTTCCGGGCCCTTGTCCCATTCGTTTTTTTGGGCAAAAAACTCACGAGTTCCCCTGACCTGTTTTTTTCTCTTTTCCCTCAACCCTGCTGGCCCCCCCAAAAAACAGGGCTCCAACACTCTGAAAACCGCTTCCCTTCCCCGCCTCACCTAGGGGGCCTTTACATTTCCCCCAAAAACCCCCAGCCCCAGAACGGCCCCCGGGTGGGGGATCGGCATATTTTCCTCCCCACATTTGCATTACCGGGTTCATTCCTCCCGCACCCTCCCTCACTTTCCCCCTTTTGAAGCCCAACACCTTTAACTCTTTTGGCCATTTTCCATCACAGTCGCATTGTGTACAAAACCCCCCGGGCTCCCCCCCCAAATTTTTGGGAAAATTTCCCCTTTCCCTGGCCCCCCTTTTCCTTTCTTTTTGAAATCCCCAACTCTAACAGGGGTTTTTTTAAAACATCCCCTTGTAAACCCAAAATGCCCTCCTTCCCCCCTCTCAGTTTTTTTCACGACCTCTTTTTTTGGCCCCCTTGCAGTTTTTTGATTTCCCCAAACCAAAAGGTGGGAATCTTTGATCGGGGTCTTCTGTCGCTCTCATAAAATTTTTCAAAACCTCCCCAATTTCCTTATGCTCTCTCTAAAAACCTTTAATCTTTTTCCCTTTCAATTCTCACCTTTTCGGGAAAAACCTGCCCTTCCCCACTTTTCAAAAATTTTATCCGCTCCATTAACACCCGGGTAACCCCTAGACCCCATACATCCTCACTGCCCCCAATCTCCCCCCTCTCCTGTCCGGGCCCTGGCTGCAAACTTAAAAACCGAAACTCACAACCACCCGGGGAAATTTTTGGCACCACTCACACACCGTACACCCAGATAACCCCGGGCACCGGGGCACACACCTCAAAACTCTTTTCCCCGAAAACGTTTGCCCCCGGGTGGGCTGAGCGTCTGGGGAGAAAGTCAAAAGTACCAGAAAAGCCCTTTTCTCCACTAAAAATTCCAGCTCAGGACTTACACACTGCCCTTCACGGGCCCCAAACAAAAATATTTCACCTCCCTCATCTAAACCCTTTACACAAAAAACCCCAAAACCCCTGTTTGACACCTTTCCATTTCCCTTCTCGGGCCAAAAACTCCCCCCCGGGTTTTCGCCTTTTTTGCTGAGGACCGGGCCCCATCACTTCAAAGAAAAAAATTTGAAGTATGGGCAAAAACATCTCATCAAAAACCCCCAAAGGGCAAACCCCATCCTGCCCCTCCCCCACACCTCTAGTGTTTTCCCTAAGCTCTTGACCAACACAAAAGGGAATATCCAGGCTTCTCCTGTCTGCTCCCCCACCACCTGCTCTAGCGCCCCCCTTTCCCCTCCCCCCCCTTCTCCAGTCATTTCTCCGCTATTTTCTCTCACCTTACTCAATCTGTAACCCAAATCTCTCTCCACGGGGAATCTTCCCATCCCCCTTTTTAAAACGGGCTACTATAACCCCCTACAAAAAAAAACCCCCCCTGGCCCCAATCCTGTGCTGCCAACTACCGACCGGGTTCCTCAAACCCTTTCCCCTTTTTATCTCTAAGCTCCGGGAACGCCTGGTCTACCCCTTCGCCAAATCCGCAAACCCTTTCTGCTAACTCTCTTCGGGTTCCTCTACAATCAAGGGTTTTTTGCTCTTTACACCCACAGAAAATGCTCTAGTTTTTAAAATCTCTAATGATCCCCACATTTCTAAAAATTTTAGGGAAAATTTCTCCTATGGGTTTTTCGGATCTCTCTGCAGCATTTGACACTGTTTTATCACCATCTTCTCCTCAGCATGCTCAGCACCATTGGGATCCAACATTGGGCCCCCCTTGGTTCTCTTCCACCTCTCTGAACCCCTTCTTCGTGTCCATTTAATTCTACTTTCCCCTCTCCCCCTTGCCGGGAGGGGGTTTCCCCCGGGTCATTTTTTGGTTCCCCTCCTCTTTTCCAACTATAAAAGCCCCCATTGGCCAAACCATTTAGTAGATTTTTGGGTTCCCTAAAACCCCTACCAAAACATCAATTATTACACCTTTTTCCCGGGAAACCCCACTCCTGCCCTGCTAAAAAACACCAGTGACTGACTGTCCGCTGTCTCTGACATAAGGGCCCCTCTCTTCCCAAATAAACCTCACCAAAAACCCAAAATTTTTGTTTTTTTACCCATCTACCCAACCAACCCCCCATCTGCTTTTTTCTATCTCAATGTGGGGCATCACCCCTAACACCGAGGCGCAGGCCCCATTCTTGGGGTTTTTCTAACTCTGATCGACCTTTACCCCAAAATTTTTCCAATCCCTTGCCCGCTCCTGGGATTGCACCTCAAGAAATCTCCCGAATCCGTCCCTTTTCCCCACTTGGGGGAAAAAACCCCAAACCTCAATTTTTGCTCTTAAATTTATTTTCCCTCTTACTTTCTTAACTCCTTTTTATCGGGGGTCCCTCTTTTGCAAAATCTTTCCCCCCTCCAATCTTTCCTGAATGCGCACCCCTTTCTTTCTCCCCCGCCCTTTTACTGAGCCTCTTTCCCCGTCGTCCAAATGCACCCGTTGCCCATCCATACAGAATACGCTTTAAATCATCAAATTTCACCCTTAAAAACTCTCCCCAGTGCGCACCCCCATAACTCCCCCTCATTCTTGGGTTTCCACCCTCGCCCCCTCTCTCCCCTCAGCTTTTCGGACAACCCAAATAAGACTCAATCAACCCAACCCTCCATTTCCCGGGCTTCAAGATTTTTCAAAAGTGCTGCACCATTTTTCTGGAAAAAAAAAAAATTCCCAAACCTGTACCAAACAGGCACAAACCCCGCCTTTTGCAGTTTTTTAAGGGGGGTCCTAAAAAAAACATCTTTTTCGGAGGCCCACCCAAAACCCCCAATTCTAAAACCCCCACCTTTTAACCCCACACATTTTTCACTCCCTACCCCTAGGGGGGCCTCACGGGACTTATCCCGTGATAATGACGTCCTTTGGGGCAGGTTCACCAAATTTTTTTGAAAACCCTTCCCCCCAAATTTTTTAAACTTTGGGTGGGCCATTGTAAAAATTTTGCACTTCTCCCCCTTTTTTTTTTTTCCCCCCGGGGACCCTCTTAGTTGGTTTCCTTGCGAGCAGGGCCCTCCACCCTCGTGTCCACCCGTAAGTTCTTTCATGTGTAATTTTCTGTCTTTTTTTCTGGGAATTATTCCTCTACATTTTTAAAGTGGGTGCGAAAAAATGTTGGCGTATATTAAAAAAAGATTATTTTATTATTATTACTGCTTTGTAATTTAATTCTGTCCTTTTGTAGTTTTGTTTTTTTTAAAAATTACTTTATTCCTTTCCCAAAATTTTAAAAGCATCCCCCAATAAAACAGGGTATTTTTTTGTTAATTTTTTTAAAAACTTGAGAGATGGGGTTTTTGGAAACTCAGCATAAAAGTTTTAACAATTTTTCCTTTAAACCCAAAGTTGAGGGTTTTTGGGCCCGGGGCGCGCCATTGTTTTTTTCTCGATTTTCTTCACAAAGTGCATCAAAAAATTCCAAATTTTTTTTTTTAAATGTCAAAAAAAGTCCCCACGAGTTCCATCTAAATCTTTGGGGGCGTTAGCCTTTGGTTTTCCCCCCATCCTTTTTTAAGCTGCTTTCAGCAAAAAGATTATTACGGGAAATATTTAGCAATTTCAACAACAATTTCCTTTAAATTTTGGAAACCCCCCCATTAAAAATTTTTGGTAAAAGGTGCGCAAATGAACACTGCAAAACCCTTTTTTAAATTAGCAGCTTTGTATTCCCTCCCTGCTCTTCTAAATCTCTTCTCATCTTGGATACGTTTGCACATTTCAGTGACCAAACTGCGTACTAGACATTTGAATTTTTGTTCACATGTCGTTATAGCTTTTACTGCCACTTCTTGTAAGTATTCTGCTGTGTGTGCATTTCCTGATGTATCAGTTGTTTGTGCAAGGAAGACTTTACCTTCTTCTGTTGTTATACAAGCACATACAATAGGATCATTGTGGACATTACTCCACCCATCAATACTTAGGTTAACAATTTTACCCTCCAGAGCTGTTGCACATTGCTCCATTTCTCTGTCATACACTTGATCCAGCAGTTTCCCTGCAACATCAGCTCTGCTGGGTGGACTGTATCCTGGTCTCAGTGACTGAACCATATTAATGAAATGTGGGTTCTCAGTCAGACGGAAAGAAGAGTTTGTTGCATAAATAAACTGGGCAATTTTTTCATCAATCAACTCTTTTTCTAATCTGCTAGTTCTTATCACAAACCTATCTATGGTGGTTCCAGGAGGTAAAGGTTTTTTCTTCCTTTTGGGTGATGGTGATATGTGGCTGTGGGTGTCTGATGATGATGCTGCTGCTAATGAAGCACTATCCTGGATGGATAACTCTGAAACTGTAGAACAGGATGATGGTGATCTTGGAGGTGGATAGTTTCCAGAATCCATGAATTCCCCTAAACAAAAAAGTCAATGCTGTTATTTTATTGTTTATACAATTTCTGCTTATTGTACACAACACATCACTGCCCCAAAAGGAATATTTGTTTTTCTTCATCATAACTGTACCAAATGACAGTAACATGCAGTAATAATAAGAAATAGAATTTTTCTCACACATGACAGTTCAGCCTTTAGAAATAGGATTCAATAAAAATGTTTACCAACCTGAAGATCCTGCCTGTTCAGAAGTGTTTCTTTGGTCATCTTCATCACCGCACTTCTCATGATGTTGCCTCATTCGCGCCACCAGGCCTTGCATCTCTTTGTTGCATCGTTAGCATTTTACACGCATGCCTGCCTTAGGCGAAGGAGCTTCATTAAAATATTCCCAAACTGGGTCTCTCTTACGGCCTGCTGCCATTATAAGGAAAGAATGTAATAAACCTCAGATCGTACACACAAACAGATCCAGACTTGTCTGTCTGTGGCTATGCTGCAGTATTGTGCTCAAAGTTTCACTTTCATTTTCTTGTCTGCTTGCTTCTTCAGTTTCTCGATCCGTTCGCCCCCTTTTTCCTTTGATTCTTCCAAATCCATTTGCCCCCATCAGAACCCGGTCTATTGACTTTCATCTCATTGCTCCAAATCACCCGTTTCCAATCTTTCATTTTCCGTACTTTTTTGTAAACTCGAGCCAACGCTTCTTATGACGAGATAAGAGTCGAGGCTTCTTCACCATGTTTCGGGTCATCATTCCAGACCTGTGTAATGCGTGTTGCATGGACGTCTGTGATCTCGCTCTTACGAAGCCTATGAGCCGCCTCCACTGTCGTGTCTGTCACATTAGAACTGATAGACCTTGTGATGAGCGACTTGCTGACTCTGATATTTTACATGGACGTTTGCCTCAGCCTAATAACTCTCTGAGATATTAGTGAATGTGAGAACAGGTTGTAATTTGTAGTAACAAGAAGAAAGATTGTCCCGCCATCAGGAGCAAAACAGTAACTGCAGTTACATGACAAGAATCTGCAGAACTAAGCATAAGCTAAATAGTTGCAGATCAAAAAAATGTCTATAAAATAATGGTAGTCTCCCATTCAAAGCTGTAGTGGATGGTGAGATATGGAGCCTGAAGTCACAGGTTCAAAACATTGTTACCCTTTTGCTCATCAGTGTAAAATATATATTTATTGGATACAACTTTAGAACAAAGTTACTAAAATGTAAATATGCAAAACGCTGCAGTAAGTGGAGAAAAAACAGTTCAACAAAAACATCCTGAATAACATTTGTGGAGTCTATGAATTTGTTCTGAGGAATAGTATTGCCTCCATCAGATCCTCCTTCATAGATCTCACGATTTCCAGGCTTGAGAACGGCCTCTCTACACTAACTTGGGTTGAAGGAAAATCGGTGACCATAGGGGCAACATCTCTAACAATGTCAGGGCATAAAGGAATTGCCTCAGCCACAGTCGGGTCTGATGAATGATTGAACTCTTCTACTTCTTTGAAAGCAGGTGAAAAATTCTGCTGACATCTGGTCTTTCTGTTTGCTATGGGAGCGGAATCTTTTCCCCTGCGGCAACGCTTTGCCTGCTCCATGTCATCAAATACACTCCTTATCTGATGATGCTGAAGATATGGGAGGCACTGGCAAGACCCAATTCCTCCTGGCACTTCATTGAACTAATTGAACCAATTTATTTTATATTTTGGGAGTCGGTTCATTTTATAACGACTCCAACCCCTTCAAAATGGGCTCAGACTCCTCAGCCCTGCTGCTTTGTAAGGATTCATAAAACGCAATACAATAACGTATGTAAAATATGTATCATCAGAATGATATTTATTTCAGTATGTAATATGTACCCAAATACGTATTTCACAGACAGTGTGAACGTACCCTTACTTTGAATAGATGGAAACCTGTGAATAACCAGCAGGTGGGCGGGGCTAATGACTGCTCATGGATTAACCGGACTCCTTTCTGGCTTCAAACAGCATTTTACAGAATAAGGGACACAGCCCTGGAAACAGCAGGTCTGACACTAGCTTGTGCTGTCCTCAGCAAGGGGGGCATAACCTATGTGACAGGTTCCCTTTAAGACCTGGTCACTAAATGGTTAATAGCTGCTAAATTTCTCATGTTTTTTGCCTTTTTTTGGAGTCATTACTATTTTTATTTTTTTTTTTTTTTTAAATAAATACCCCAGTCATGTCGCTGTACAAGGTCTTTTTAGGTGCGGAAAATGTTGTGTGTTTAGATAGATACACACACACACACACACACACACACACACACACATATATATTTTAGATTTTTAGCATTGTGTACGAATAAATATAAATTAGTGTGGAATTGAATTTTTTAGTTGTGAATATACACTTTAGTTTGGTTACTGTACCGTTAATTTTTCGCACTAAGTGACCTGTTAGATTCTTTTGGGTATTGTAGTAGTGTGGATGCCTAATATTTGTATAAGATTTTTTTAATGTAATGTATGCACGAATGTTTTTAATTATGTATTAAACATTTATTTCTTTGTGTTATTTTTTTAATTTTTTAGGGGGGGGGGGGGGGGGGGGGCTTTTTTTTGCTTTAAATCTTAAGGGAGTACAATTTTATAACTATATTTTCCATTTATAATGTCTTGGCATGCCCCTGGATGTATGCGGATACATTTTTACACAGTGATTGTGAGCTAGGCTGCTGTGCAGCAGGTTTTCTGAGCAGACACCCTTGGTATCTATTCCAGGTCCCCAGGGCTGACTGTGGAGGGATTTCCTGTACTCTGATTAGGTCACTGACACCCTGATGGAGAAATCCCCTTTGATCCTTCTGCGTTCTCAGACTGTCAATCAAAGGCATGCACAGCTGGGATTGGAAGATTCCTTCCATCCTTGGTGTAGTTGAGGGACCCTCTAGAAAGGGGCAGTTCTAGCTTTGGTGCAGGGATTTCAGACAAAGTTACAGGTTTTACTGAATCTTTTCCTATCAAATTGTAGAGCTCTCTCCTTGGCTCCTTACTGTAAAACCCATCCCCTCCGCTGTATGTTACAAGACACTAAACCTCAAATAAATGACTGTCACATTGAAATACATACAGAACTGCTACAGAGAGGAACTCCACTTTTTTGCTTCTTCCAGCCGTATGGCTTCCATTTCACACTTCCATTTTAAGCTTAAAGGGGTTTTGCCACGATGTAATGTTGACGTGGGATCCTCCAAAATGGGTATTTAATCACTTTTCTAAATATATGTGATTGCAGTATGAGAGAGCTACAGGCTGCCTTACCTGCCCTTAGTTACTTAAAAGCTTCTATTAGATAGGACCTGACAAGGGCTGCTGGCCGGGCTTGCGCAGAGCACACTTCTTATCTGAAGAGAGGGAGCTGGAGAAGCTTTCACGGCACCAGGTAGAAATATGTTGTCTTTTGTATACAGAATCCACTAGTTGTAGTTTGATTATTTTAGTGAACATTTCTCACGATCCCTTATGCATAACTCTGTGCTCTGGCTGTGTCTCTTGCTCTCTCATCTCAGCATGGCTTCTTAGCAGATAAGGCATGTCCTGTCAAAACCCCTTTAAGTGAAGGCCATACATGTGATGTGATCAGTGACCATATCAATAAAGCTTCTAGTACAAGCCTAGTTACTGCATCCCGGCAGGTAAGCGTTGACATAGTCTTAGATGATGAACACCTTGAACTAAATAAGGGACAGGGTTATTGATGTCCTATATTATGTAGAACGGTAGGTTGACATTTCTACTTGATTATATGCCCTGTGTATATGTCGGAATACCCTTCAGAAAGGTATCCAAACATATACCATGTTGTATACTTTGGTGGCCCAGTACCTTTTTAGATAGCTTGTTGAAGGGTATGACATGCATAGTCATAAGTATGAACCCAGCCTATTCCATGACTAGAAATCGATAAATATTCACGGCACTCCGCAAAAATATTGCTTCAGTGAGGGTCTATTCTGTGAGACACGGGTGATTTACATAAAGAATCTGAATTACTGCACAAGAATCAAGACAAATTGAGGCTGTTACAGAGACCAAAGTAAGGATATCAGCTGGTATTAGATGTCAGAAATGTCGCCGTTTTGGCTGCCTCTGCTTTACTCCATACATCCGTCCAGTTTCTCTTGCTTCCTTAGCTCCTTATTGGCCGCCTTTTGTGGGGGACATCCCCGCTATATACCTCACCAACAACTACTACAGCTGGAACATCGTATATGGCTCGCTTGCTTAGCCTGTTCTAATTTATCTATTTAGATGTCATTTGATAAAGGCTGAACACCCGAAACGTCAACATTTCTGACATCTAAGGGTATGTTCACACAGCGTATTTTGGGGCGCGTTTCGCGGCGCACTGCGCTTAATATGCATGGGAATGCGCCCCATAATTACGGTAATCCATAGCTCTCATAGAGAACTATGGATTATGCCTCGTCCACTTAATACGATAGTATCGTACGCACGGGGAAATAAGTGACATGTCAGTTATTTGCGGCAAATACGCGTCGCGAGTAATGCATGTCAATGGGGCCGGCGGGCTTTATTAGCGCGAGCTCCCGAAACACACGATGTTCTGCGGCACGTACTGTGTGAACATGCCCTAATACCAGCTGATATCCTTACTTTGGTCTCTGTAACAGCCTCAATTTGTCTTGATTCTTGTGCAGTAATTCAGTTCTCTTTATGTAAATTACCCGTGTCTCACAAAATAAACCCTCACTTAAGCAATATTTTTGTGGAGTGCCGTGGATATCGATTTATGGTCAGACCATCTGGTCTTTCTCCACTAGAGCACCCAATTCTCAATAAATAGGTGTGCGCGACCTTAATGTTGACGTGGGATCCTCCAAAATGGGTTTTTAATCACTTTTCTAAATATATGTGATTACAAAAATTGCAGTCTGAGAGAGCTACAGGCTGCCTTACATGCCCTTGGTTACTTCAAAGTTTGTATTAGATACGGCCTGACAAGAGCTGCTGGACGGGCTTGCGCAGAGAGAGCTTCTTATCTGATGAGACTGAGCTGCAGAAGTTTTCAGCACCCGGGTAGCAATATGTTTTCTTTTTGTATACGAATAAAATAGTTGTAGAGTGATTAGATCCTGCTTTATCTGATGACAGAGAACATGAGAAGCTTTCAATCTGCTGAGGAAAAAACTGTTTTTTTGTATACAGAATCCACAAGTTGCATTTTGATTATTTCAGTGGACATATCACACGATCCCTTATGCAGTTTTGTGCTCTGGCTGTGTGCGTCTCTCTCTTTCAGCTCCTGTGCGTCTCTCTCTTTCAGCTCCGTGATTTGTTTACATTTGCTTCTTAGCAGATAAGGCTCCTCCTGGTAAAACCCCTTTAATACTATTCCATGACTAGAGACTTAAATCCTTCGATCCAGCTGGATGGTAATGAAACTTATTAAATACTTGCATATAGATAAAAATGTGAATATAGAGTAACACATTTCGCCCTGAGTAGTGGCCTTATTCAATGCAATGCAGGTGCTGCGAACAAGGCCACTACACAGGCCGAAACGCGTCAGCAGGCGCTGTAGCTGTGTTTTTATCAGTTTGTATATGTAAGCATTTAGTAATAAAAAGTTTCAGTACCATCTAGCTGCATCGAAGGATTTATGTCTCTATAGAGTCAAGCTTCTTCTCAGGCATGTTTCCTTTTTTGTTTAAGGCTATGTCTACACCACAGTGTTAAAATGCTGTCCAGAATCCAATGGCATTTTAACATTGCCGGACCGCAGTTTTTGATGTGGGTTTGTGCTTAAAACAGTAATTGGTTTTCAGATTTGCCGTCAGCCACATACATTAAATGTATGGGAATCCAGTGGAAGGTCTGACAGGTTTGAAAATCCGCCAGATTTCAAGACCAACCACCAAAAAATCTGTGCTGTGTAGACTACATTACGGATTTTGTATTGCGGTCTATGGGCACTAGTTAGATTCAGATTTTTAGTGGATTCTAAATGCTGAATCCTCCAAATATCCGACTAAAAACCTCTGCTGTGCAGACACAGCCTAAGAGAGAACTAGAGATAAGGTCCGTTTTCCCATCTTTCCCCCTCTTTGGTTGATCTACCCCAACCTGTGCCCCATGATTCCCCAGATAACCTTCACAAGTACTTATGCTCGTGTGGAGACTTCATTTACTGTCCTAGAAGTCTCACCAGTGCAATAGCCCATGAAGTGGTGGGGCTTGTGTAAACCCCAACGGGCTTTCTGAGGGTGCTCTGGTTGGTCCCAAGTGCCTGTAGCCCCTATATTCTGCCAGGTAATACAGGATTGCTCTAAATTGTTTTACAGTTTGCAAGTTTTAGGCAACCATTTTATTCACCTTCTAGAACCCTGCTTAAATTAATTAGGTTGGAAATCCAGAGGCAGTGGTTACGTAGGTTGAATTTTTTTATTTTTTGATTATTGCTTTGTACTTTTTTATTTTGGTGTTTTACTTCCCTTAAACGCTTTGAACTTATTAATGCTTTTTAATGAGTAGGAGCTAGAGGTGGCCTTACACACGATAAATATATATGGGGTAAAAATTCTCAATCTATAGTAAACTTCAGTAGTTTTCCACATAATCATTCACCAATTACTGACCCAAAGTCTAGCACCCAAACTCTGGAATATCGCTATAATGAAGGCAGTGGCACTGCACCACAGATTGCTACCAGAATAAAAGCAGAGGACATTGATAAATTACAGAATATCTAATCAGGCTGTCTTCAATCAGGAGAGCTAAGGGGGCTGAAGGTAATAATTACAAGGTCCGTATGTGGTGTTAGTGCAGCCCAGCAATTGGGAAGATATCAAACCGCACCCATTATGACAATACCTCCCAGCCAGCCAGTACACTCTGCTCTGCACTGATGAGGAGCAAAACTCCGAAACGGCTGTCTGCAGATGGGTGATACTGGCTTGGCTTATATCCCTTTTGCTTTCTAAAGATTCAGGGAGTCTGAAGCAAATTGAGTGTTTGTTACATCCCATAGAGGGCGCTTGAGCGTCTCAGCTTTCCCATAATGCCTTGTGATAATCAGCTGCTTAGTGGAGGGCAAAAAGGCCATTCAATACTCCACACACCTGTATGGTGCTCTCCCCAAGGAGAGATGTTCCCCTTTCTGTGAGATAAGAGGTATAGTAACTACTGCACCCTGACTTTTCTGCTTATACTGTCTGCCATGGATTAGAGAGGTCTCTAGGTTTAAAGTCAAAGGGGCACTTCCAGCAAGAGATGTGGATCCCAGATTGTGGACAACCACAAATGTAACTTTCTTACATTAATATGTACCTGATTTTAAGATGGGACGTTCTACTGTTTGACTTTAGCAGTGGCCTCTGTCTAATATAGCCCCTAAATACCAAGATGATTCATTAATTGCATAGTATTCATTTCTAAGTTTATTTTGATACCATATCCTCCCTCATCCAAGAAGCACTCCAGGTATTCTAGCAGAGTCATTTGTTTCTTTCCGGCTGAGTGGCATCAGTATCGCCAGTCAGACCACCAGTCCAACACCTGCCGTTATGTGCAGACAGATGGTCCGTCTCTGTGTGAATGACTTCCAGTGATCTACAGGATTACATGGTCATCTATCAAATCCGTCTTGGCACTTCTCAGCCCCCTCCCTATGGCAATCGGCTCTCCTCTCTTCAGTCTGTATGCCCCTGGAGTGTTGATTAGAGAGGATAGGTCATGCAAGTCAGGTACTGCTCTCGCCTCTGGGACCCACACTCCTCGGGAACAGGTCACCAAAATTGTCGGCTCAGGACACACAGCCGGTCATTCTTAAGTATTCTGTTCAGTGGGAGTTCTGAGCACAGGGGAGCGGTAGAGGAGAACGGAGAGTTGTGCGAAAGACCGGCTCTCAATTCTGAGCCGACAGATTTTTTTTTTAGGAAGTTCATAGGAAAGGAAGTTCGGCTAAAGTAGAGTACCAAAGTGAGTTAAACTAATTCACTCAATTTTATTTTCAAGTAAGCAACCTAAGAGGTGGCGGCACTAAAAAAGGTCTACCATGCCTATGAAGATGTGCTGTACCACTACGATAAATTTGGTGCATTTAGCAGGGCTGTGGAGTCGGCAAGCCAAAGCCCCGACTCCTCAATTTCCCAAACCTCCGACCCCTGACTCCCTCATACATGGGGCATGTTTAAGTGATAACTTTACTGTAGTAAAATGGTAACATCAGACTGTTTATCACCTTATGATACAATAATCAAGCTATTTAGGTAGAACAGACACTGACAAGCAAAAGGATAATAATGTTCTGATCTTTTGAATGTGTAGAAGAGATCTGGGATCAGATTTTGGTCAAGATATGATTGAATCTGATTCAGAGCCCAGAAGGATTCAGGCAGTGGTGAAAACCAAAGGCAGATTTCCCAAATACTAACAAAATAATAAAAATTAACATTTTGATTTTTAGGAGCAAACAGTAACCATGCAGTTACAGGAAAGAATCTGCAGAACTCAGCAGATGCTAAATACTTGCAAGTCACATTTATGTATGAGATAGGTAAGATGACTGTATATAAAATTGCTCTTTGCACTGCATCAAACTAACTGGACCGACTTATTATATATTTTGGGAGTCGGTCCATTTTATGCCGACTCAGACTCCTGCAAAATGGGCTCCGTTTCCACAGCCCTGGCATTTAGTCCTACTGATATCTGTACTGTTCGCTACTGTTTTGGGTGTTCATCCACAAGGATTCTCTGTATATAGTCTGTTTTTTTTCTTTTCTTTATGACTTGCCGATTGCAGCAATTGGATTGAGTTTGTCATCCAAAAATAGACTGCTTGTTATATCAATCTGTATTGTGAACGTAGAATGCAGATTATAGAGACCCGCATTAGCCTGCTGCCTGGCTTGCAAAGCTGGTGATTGTGATGCTTTCAGCTGATACCACTAAAGCCCCGTTCACATAGCATTTTTGTCAGCCCGTTTTGCAGTATCCGTTGAGATATCATAAACATGTATCCTGACAGATACAGTGGCAGGGCTATAGACTTCTGTCCAAGTTTGACTGTTTGTCCTATTTAGCAAGTGTGTACCATCTCTGAATCTGACCCGAAACCCTGACCTACCATGCGTTTATGTCCAATGCAGAAACCTGATATATGAAGGTATTGCTATATGAAGCAATCACTAGATTTGTGGACATTTCCAAAATTCACATTTTGTTTCCAGTGTTTTTCACTCACTGGCAGGTTTTGTAACATTTGTATTTTTTACATTGGAAAATTCTTAGCCATGGGGGCAGATTTAAAGCGGTTGTAGAATTTCATTAAATGGTCTTCAGAATAAGGGGACAGTGAATACAAACAACTTTGCAATTGGATGTCATTTGTAAAGCTGTCTTGTTTTCACAGCATTTTTTAATCTTCGTTTTCTGTAAACACTGTTCTCCAGTGACGGTCGGATCCCTCCTCCTTTCATTTCATTGGCTGCCGGCTCTACTAATTTGCATTCTCTCTCCCCCCCCCCACACACACACACACAGTCGTATTCACGGGAGCGTGCATTCCTACCTCTCTCACTCAGAATAAGGGGCCGGCAACATGTTCACGCTGTACAGCCACCAGGTCCTCATTGACACTGCAGCTGCTTCTACAACCAGGAAACAGCAGAATTGTGCCTCGGTGCCTAATGCTCCTGTGTGTAAGGGGCCGGCAACATTTCACTCTGCACAGCCCCCAGCTCCTCAGTGACACTATAGCTGCTTCTATAATCAGAAAACGGCAGAATTGTGCCTAGTGCTCCTGCATAGAAGGGAGACGGATCTGTGCTCATACTGGATTCAACTGTAACAAACCTCCAGCTGTGAGAGAAGAGAGCAGTGCTCTGAGTTCATAGAAGATTGTCTAGACTGAATGCAGGCCTGTGGCATGTAAACAAACAGCTCTTACAAAATAAGACTGCGTAGGGAGAGGAACGACACAGTGACATGTGGAGGGGGTTGAACACACTGACTCGGGAGCAAGCATGAACAGTGAAGGGGGGGATGATGTCTTCCCCTTCAGTTAAGAAACACCCAGCTGGGGAAGGGAAGAAACTCCCCAGGATATCATGAACTGAGAGAATCAAGCTTCAGGAAAACAGCCGAACTGATGAAGCGATACATCCCCTTTAAAGTGATGAAAACAAATAGTTTTTTTTTTTTTGAGGGAAAGGGAAATTTAGTATTGAAACCCCAATTTTTTATGGCATGTTCACACTGAGTGGATTTGCTGCACTCTCCAGGTTAATAATCTGTAGCAAACTGCAGTCCTGTGCTTGTGAATTGGGATTTCAAAACCATATTTAAACATAGCAGAATTTAAAGAAAATAAAAAATAAATATTACTCCAGACTGGGGATTTTCAAATGTGTTGCTATAAAGGGTTAAATTTACATCAAAATCCACATGGATTCCCAAATTGGGGGCCCTAGCAAATTGGCCTTGTTTTAAATTTTAAAAAAAGGGTTTTTTGTGTCAAAATAAAATTTACTTTTTTGAAAGCCCCAAATTTTTGTAGGATTTTTGCAAGAAGCGGGTTTTAAATTTCAGATTTACTTAAAGGTTGTATGTTTTTTTTCCTGGGAAAAAAAGTTATGCCCGGGGCCCTAATTAAACTTGTACATTCCTCAAGACATGTCCTGCCCTACCTTTTTTGGTCTTTTCCCCCCCTTTAATTTTGTACCCTCGGGGAG
Organism: Phyllomedusa bahiana; assembly: GCA_025379985.1. Taxonomy (NCBI): domain Eukaryota; kingdom Metazoa; phylum Chordata; class Amphibia; order Anura; family Hylidae; genus Phyllomedusa; species Phyllomedusa bahiana. The sequence continues at coordinate 4,105 of JAODAL010062303.1, read as the reverse complement.
GGCCTTTTTCCCCGTTTGAAAATTAAATTCCCCTTAAAAACTTCTCATTTGGACCTTAGTAATTTTTTAAAAAACCCCTTTAAATGTCAACGCCCTGGAATAAATTTGGGTTTAAATAAAAATAAATAAATTGGAGGGTTTTAATAGGGTTTTAAAATTGAAACCCTTCCTGCAAAATTTTACCTGTGATTTTGCTATTTGCCTTTTTTTTCTTTGATTTTTAATCGACTCATGCAACCTATACACTTTGATATCTGTGTACATTACTCAAAATGTGAAGCATATAACCAAAGCGATTGAGTAATAAAAATATTAAACCGATGCGTGATACAACATGAATGTGCATTTAAGGGGTTTTCTCACTACAAACTTAATATGAAGATGGGGGGCAGTAAAAAAAGCACACGCAATTTTGGGGATTAGCAATTTTAGTTAGCAGCGTTTCCTAAACTGTTTGTTCTAGAAAACTCTGCCCTGGGGTTGGACCACGCCCCCGTGCTGTGATTGGTTCCCGCTTCTTTATGTACTCCCCCAAACTTGTGAAGCCAGTGTCTGTCCTTCTCCCCCCTTACTGGCTTTAACCCGGACTAGGTTGAAGTCAAATGGTGCCTTGCCTCTCTTCCCCTTACAGCTCTGATGGAAGGATCTGGGGAATTTCTGAGTCTCTTTTGCTTTTTAAATTTCCCCCCTTACCCTTAAAATTAAACCTGCACCCCCCCCCAAAATAAAAACCCCTTATATACTCTGCAACAAAATGACAAGATGTCACTTCGGTAATTTAAAGGGGTGTGTTATAACTGCTTTAAACCAAAACAGGCCTGGTTACAAGATTTTTTCTGAGGCTTGAAGGGGGTGACAGTTCCAGGCATGAAATGCCCTGCAGGGGGGCACAAGCTGTGACTAAAATCTGCCTGCACAAGAGAAAGAAGAAACGGGGAGGGAGCAGGAACAGGGAAGGGGTGTGATGTCGGCACTCTTCAGTAAGGGAAGACACACCTGCTGGGAGGAGATGAATGCAAAATCCTGTAGTGAGAAAACCCCTTTAAGTCAAGGGCCCCATCTAACATCCTGATAATGTGCTAAGTTGATCACCACTGGTCTACAGTCTGGAGGCTTATTTGGTATCCCAAACAATGTGGCCATTCCTGAGAGGTCCATTGAATACTGTAGTGTTCCTGTGAAATAATTCTGGGGTTTTTCTCTAGACGTGTGTTCCGCTAGAAATTGTCAGCATGATGGGCAAAGTCGACTGTACAACCCCCCCCCCTTATTAAAACCCGTTCAAATTGGTTATACATATTTAGAAGGAATAACAGAGCAACAGCCAAATACAGTAATAAAGAAAGTGCTCCAGAAATTTGGAAAATTCACAGGGGGAACCAAGGTTTACTACCAGACCAGGGGATGTCACAGGGCCCCTTTTTTGTACATTATTAAAAAATTTTAAAAATTGGGAAAAAAATTTACTCAATGATTTTTTTTTCCACAGCTCTGTGTTGGATATGTTACTAATAATTTTAAAGTTAAGGGATTCCCCCAGGCACGGGTTTTCGGACGGTTTTTCAGCGTTTTTGGGGTTTTTTCAGACCGCCTAAAAAAGCGGGAAAATGACCAAAATTGTGCTTTTTCAAAACCGTGCACGGGCCCCACTGAAGGGTTTTGCCGTCGGAGGTTTTTTGCCGGGGAAAAACTTGTGAAGCACAATCTTCCGTCGTTTTCCCGAGGAAGATGTGCTTCTCAAGGGGGGGGGGGCTTTTCTCCCTCCCCCCCCCCCCCCCCGCCATTGGGAGGGCGCGAAACGGGAAAAATCCCGGGCCCGGTTTTTTTCCCTGTGCCTGTAAAGGGCCCCCAAAAGGGAAAATAGCAGAAAATCAATGTCTAGATGTAGCAATTTTAACATCACACTCAATCATGACGGAACAGTTTTGAATTGAATCAAAAAAACCCTACCTTAACCATGTGAAATATTTTGTAATTAAATTTTTGCAAATCCGTACATTGATTTTTTGCTACTAAAAAAACAAATATTGTTTTTTTGTGGAAAAAAATTTTCAACATGAGAACCTATCCAGGCCAGGGGCATTTATAGATAAAAAGGGGAAAAAATATATTTAAAGCAAAAAAGCACCCATTAAGAAGGGTTTGGGGAATTTAAAAGTGGATATAAACCTCTCTTTTCATGTCTAAGTAGATTGTGTTCCCTGTAAAATAACAGTTGTTATCTTTTCCCTTTTTTGTCCCTTTAGAAATGATTTGGGTGGTTTTGCGCCATTTTGGGGTTGTTAAACCCAGGTTTTTTAAAAACAGATCCAAAGCACTGGTGTTGGATGCGCAGGGGGCACCCAATAGTTTAAATAGGGTCCTGCGGGTTTTTCGGAAAGAATTGACATGTTAATTCTTGGGAAAAACCGAAAAAGAATGAGACCCGAATCCGATCACTCGTGGGAAAGCTGATGCCGTCTTTTTACAAAACATGTAAATCACATGCTATTATTAGATATGTGTTTGGGTCCCACAACCGATCCAAACCTATCAAAGCGTATGTTACACACTCAACACTTGATTAAATACCTTATCCAATCAGTGGGTAAGTCAGGGGCACCCTCTTTTCAGTGGGTTTGTCAAACCCATTTTAGTTCAGTAGGCCTTCCCCCCCGCACGGTTTTTCAGCGATTTCGGTCTTTAAAAGGTTTAAAAAATTTTAACCCGACCCCTTAAAAGGAAAAACCTGCAGGGCCCATGCACGGATTTTCCGTAGGACGGTTTTTCAGACTTTGAGCGGTCCGAAAAAATAGAACTGGTTCATTCTTCCAACCGATTTTTGGACGGAAGACTAATGTCTGTGAAGGGGGAGGGCAAACCACGGAAAAAAGCAGTCCCCCGGTGGCCGTGTGCATGGCACGAAAACGGTGCAAATACTGGTCGGATAAATCGACTGGTATTCGTCCTGTGCTGTGTGAACGGCCCCTAATACTATTCTAGATGGAATACAAGAGGAACCGCATGACGGTTATAAGATGAGATTCTCCAGAAATATTTAACTGGTAACAAAGGTATTTCCTAAATCGTTCAGAAGTCATCTGCGGCACACAAAACAATTCAGATGAGTTCCTCAAGCGTATAATTATTGGCTGAACTCCTTTTGAATATAGATGGGCTTCCATTTAAAGTTGTATTCCTAAACTGATGGTAGCATTAGCGGAGAGGGGTGATGCTTTTAAGGTTTCTCCAATATAACCCATTTTAAATTGCCTTAATAAAGGGCAGTGCAGTGACTTCTTATTCAGAGTGCTGCTACTAGATCTCGTCTATTGTATGCTTTATAATTATTCTGGATGAGAAATATCACTGTGTATAATTGTCAAGGTTTCAGGATTTGGGCTTTTACAGTGTCATCCAACCAGGTTATTTTGAGGCTTTCCCATGCAGTCGAAATTTGATAGAAAGTTAGAAGCTCCCAGTTCTCTATATTGTCACCAACTAGGATGGTCACTCTTCCCAAATTTACAGTCGGCACCACAGGCATTATGTATGACAAATGTCTAATAGTAAGACCGTCTTTGTGGCACTTAGCAACTAATTAGAGCTCAACTTTTTTTTTTTTTTTTTTTATGCTGTGGAAAAATGAAAGCTGAGCTGTTACTATTAGACAGTTTTCATAAATGAAGCCCAAAGTGTTAAAGCAACATAGACAGGTTTTTCTGCACTTTAGCACTCCAGAGGGCACGGAACCTTTTAGAAAGGTGCGTGATTTGCGTTTGTTCCATCCTTGTTGGTACAAACCATTCTATTGCTGGTGGCTGAAATTTCTTAGAAGGGCTGACTTTTTGCAATGTTACACCATCTCTTTTAACTGCCATTTATGTTCCAGTGTGTGGAGCAGCCACTGGTGCTATGGAGGAGGAAGAAGGTGAAGCAGGTTGGATTGAAGGAGGTGCTATCCTTGTGTCAGTTGTATGTGTGGTGTTGGTAACTGCTTTCAATGACTGGAGTAAAGAAAAGCAGTTCAGAGGACTGCAAAGCCGAATCGAACAAGAACAGAAATTTACAGTCGTCCGTGGGGGTCAAGTTATTCCCAAAATTCCCGTGGGGGGTTTTTTTAAAA